>JAFBJQ010000347.1:101950-146620 GCA_016785345.1 Trinectes maculatus | reverse complement strand
CCTCCTAAAGATGAGCGTTTAAGAAGAAATCAAAATAATTCTCAATTATGCATATTGTAAGTATAGTTCAAAGATAATATTAACATCTTTCAGGAGTATTACTGTCCACTTTTTATCTCGAAGGTATTTCCTAATGTTCCCAGATGTTCCTGTACAGTGTGAGACTGATGGTGTCAGACAGGAAGACATGTTGGTTCAGACATTGTGAGCTGGTGGGAACAAATGTGCGTGGGCCGAGCCTGCTGTGCTAGTGAAACGGGTAAGTACTGAGTGAGTGGGCTGGCTCTGGTCCAAGGTTAGACGCACTAAACCTGCCTGACAGGTGAGGGATTACAGACTTGGCCAGGGAAGAGATGTAGTGGCGGTCTCTCAGGGCAGAGCGTGTGCCTGGTGCCAGGCAGGAGGTGTGGAGCGGTAATGAGAGCAGCCCAGGCGGCAGTGTGAGATGAAGGTGCTTCATGAGGTGACAGTGATGGCAAACAGATTGAAGTGAGGAGGAGTAATTATCCAAACTGTGGCTCGGGTATGCTGTTGTGTGCCAGTGTTTCATTTAGTGACTGATTTGACTTGCAAGGTTATTGTTTTATCCCGCTGCTCGTGGATGTTGAAGATGTAGAAGGTGAAACCATCTTTTTTATTTTCATCTGCATTACATTGTCAGCTAAAGAGGACGAGGACATGAGGTAGACCAGAGGAAAACTTGACCGAGTTGGATCTGTGTGACCATGTCCTCCTCTGTCACTTGCACAGTGTAGCTGCAGTCAGTGAAGAGGTGTAATTAGTTGTCACTGCTTTATTAGATGTGTTTGCCTTATGGGGAAAATGGTGGGGAATATATAAGATATGGAGAGACCTGACTTTGGAAGTTTAAGCTAATTGGCTCATGTAGTGTCCTCTGATAGAGATGTCAGAAAAGTAAGATTATTAAAATGTTGATGACTTTTATGGTGGTTGGACACAGCGCATGGCCAAAACTGATATAATGAGTTGTGTGTGGAAGAAAAAAAAAGAAAGTAAATACACAAATGTCATGTATTTGAATGAGGCCAGTCCAGAAACACAAACACAGGGTTCTGGCACAGAAATACAGGGTCTACAGGCATATACACCAAACCCAATCCCAGTGGACTATCTCACTGGTCTTGTTCCATTTATCATGAGTGTGACAGTGTTGCATGAGCACCATGCTAAAAGGGTGAAGTAATTTGATGTCAGTAACATGAAAAGGTGAATATTGTGGGAGTACTGGAGGAGGTAAACAAAGACTCTCTCTGTCACTGCTAACCCTGCACGCTTTTAATCTGTAACAATTGGCAGCAACTGCTGCTCATGCATCTTGGATTCAAAGTGAGTACCTCAGGAAATAGGCCTCACATCTTCATCCAACTACCCCATCTCTCTCCAACTGTGCGTCAGCCCTTCTGGAGTGACGGCTCTGCCACGGATGACTGATAAGAATCCTGATATCCATCCGCCACTAAAGTGCCCAGACACACTCAATGAATTATCTCGTAGCTGAGTGGTGGGGTGACGGAAATCAAACGGAGGGGATAAGTCAGCTTAAGAAAGCAAAAGAGGTACTGAAACCTGATGACTTTTCACGACTGCAGACACAAGTACACTAGTTTATTTATTGTGCGTTGTGTGTCTGCATTATTCAGTATATTTAGTATGTGGCAGAAAATATTTAATTCCAACTTCCTGTCAACTAAGTCCGTCACTGGTTGGAAAAGTGTGTGTGTGTGTGTTTGGGGGGAGGTCTAATTAGCACATGTTTGATTCATAAATGGTACATTCAGAACTTGAATTCATGCATAAGTTAACCTTCACTACATAGCTAATCTTCTTCTGCCAGGTCCTCCCACTCACACTGTCTCCATGTCTCCCAGAAACATATGGATAATGTCACGCAGCAGCATTTTGTTCTGCTTATTGTCTGGTTACCGACGGATGCCTTGTATTTCTCAAAACCTTCACAATATGACTGATTTGTCTTTGTTTGTCTCTTTCTCCTGTCCTCAACTCGCCTGCTTGGAGCAGATAATATGTGCAGGGATAGAAGCTGATGGTGTGAATGAATGGCAGGTAAACACAGAGTAGCTTGCACAGACTCCAGGGGAAACTACCTTGTCTACTGAAAGACATATTTCCTCATGTTTCTTATTTTATCCAAATTGCCTTGACAATTTGAGAGAAGATGTAACATCTTCCACTTCCTCCTGTGGGATCCTCATCACTCCCGCACTAGCTGACAGCTCCTGTAGTTCTGGGTTGCCCCCCAAGGTTTTGTGCCTGGGACACTTTTTAAGGCAGACACAATTGGGACACAATTGTAGAAACGCTTGAAGCACCTCTACTGGACACACTCTTGTAATGTGTGTTTGCACTATATGCCGAGTTAGGTTATGTTTCCATTGGGAATGCTGACTTTTACCCACTGTATTGACATTGCCAAGAGATCTTGGAAACTGTTTCAGCTTGGGAAAAGGTTTTCAATAGTAATTCAGCGATAAGGCGGCAACGGTCAACACCTCCTCCCCAGCATCTGTCCAACACTTCCAGTTAAAATAAGAGGTGGAAGCCAATTTGAGGCCTCCTTGGCCCATTGATCACCATTGTAAGCCAGAAGTTGGAGACTGTGTTTAACAAGCACAATCTGTTCAGAAAGTTGGAAAAAAAGGAGGAAAAAAAAACAATTGGAAAGTGTTAATTTCCAGCTGGTGCTACCAGCAAATGGACCAACACTGCTGTTCTGTACTGTTTACTTGATGGCGTTCAAAAAAAGGATGCTATCTTTGTGGAAGACGTCTTAATAATTGCTTGTGGCACCGCAGTCTCAGCTCTGTGCAGAAGTTTTGTTTTGTGAAGTTACAGAAAAATGTGTTTACTGTGTGTGCACATGACATTTTTTAGATGAGATTTCTGAAAGGGGAGATAAATCTGCTCAGATGTACAGCCTGTACGGCATCATATATTCCTGTGTGTAGTTCAACAACACTGGGCCGCTCTTTCTAAAACTCCTATTTCTATTCAATGCACACATCCTGTTTACTACACCCAAAGAGTCTAAATTCCCCAATCTATCGCCGTAAAAGCCTTTGCCTTACTTGATCTTGGATTTTACCAATTTTATTTCTTCCTGTTGTCCTTGGTCTTTAACCTGGTTTTATTCACTGCCATGACAACCAAGGTCATGGCGAGAGCAGAGAAATGTCTTCCCAGTGTCTGTTCAGGCTGCAAACAGAAAGCTCATCTGTCATGTGAAAGGTCTGTGGCGCACACACCAGGTTGGCTGACTTCGATATTCCTATCATAACATTTTATACAATTACTTCAGTGTAAGACTGTCTTTAAAAGGCAGAGCTGTCTCAGTGAGCAGGTTCACTGCAAAGTGTTGCCATTACATATTTCATTATTAGTGAAAAAAATCACATGGAGGTGATAAAGGGCAGACATAATTGATTTATTAAGACATCTGCAAGACTTAAACGTATCGCTAAAGGTCAAAAAGCTATTTTACTGGTAATTGCAAGAGAAGTATGGCCACCAGAACATTTTGCATTCTGCAGCTGAAAATGATCAAACAGAGAGACATGACCTAGAAGAAAGCCCTGGCCCATTGTCTCACTTGCAGCACTGCTGTAGGGATTACAGAGGCACTTTCACTGGCATCAGCAGCAATGAAGAGATCATTTGTAACGGTAAAGGCTGACATTTTGGAAGATGCAGTAGTTTTTCATGGAAGATGGACTGGGTGAGTTCATATGGCAGATCATTTCTTATAAAGCCCTGGGAACAGTAGTTTGAATCAGATCAAGCAGTGATGATGATGACGCTGACATTTCTCCCTATTTTAATTCAAAAACTCATTAAAACTTTCTGGGAATGCAGAGTTGTTTCAGCTAGAGGAGGAGGGCGAGCAAACAAAATTCAATACATCAAATAGGATTGTGCTGAGGGTATAATAGCAGGTCTAAACATTAATCCTGGCTGCAGAGGCCATACAACAACTCCATGTAATTGCAAACCAAGGTGTGCTGTTGTGTATCTTTTTATATGGTCTATATTGTCTTGATGTAGTGATCCTGTAGCCACAGATAAAGGGCACATACAAAACCTGTGTCTCACAGGTTTTACAGCTAACATATGTATCCCCATCTGGCTGGGCAGCATATGTCACAGTGCTTGCTCCTCTGCGGCCCAAAAGCTAAAAATACTGAAGCTCCTATCCTTCACAACATCATTGTCTAATTCTTTCATCATTTTTTCATTTTTTTCTTTGTGCTGATCTAATTTAGAGTCCACTTACTCGCTATACTTGCATAATGCATGTAACTCATAGGTATGTTATCATATATAAGAATTAAATAGCTTTCTCTGGGGATAAATAAATGTAGAACACAATTTGAAAAAAGAATTTGCTGGTTCAGTTTTACGAACTGCAGTAAAAGTCTGTCTATGGGAATGTGTGTCTGTCACAGCAGTCTGTGCTGCATGTCAACCACACTGCGACATGAGGACATTGAGATGACCTTCCCTTCACAGATGCACTTAACTACAGACCATGGCACTGTAAAATACCGAAAGGCAAAATTAAGAAAGCAAGAAAGAGGATATTTCAACGACCTGCTTCTCATTTCAATGTATTGAATTTTTGAGTTTTGAATTTTAATCGTATTTCCAGAAAATTAGCAAAACAAATTTCTCTAAAAAAATATTAGAAGTTGGACAAATACGACACGTGTTATTTCTTATATCTTTATGAGGAAGGCTACTCTGTCCTCATTGAACAACAGAAATTTGCTGATAATGTCTGACACACTGTTAACACACCAGGTTTTGTATGGGCAAGGACACAGGTGGCTCGGACTTAATGTCCCATCTGAAAGCAACAGGTACCAGAACTGGATTAATGAGGCAAAGATGATAGAGGGATCCAGTGGTCTGTAAACCAGGATAAATTGCCATGTCTACTGTTCAAACACTGGGATGCTGTCAGAAGCTTAATGGCAGGATTGTAATCACTGCCATGGCATGTAGCGATACACCTATATGAGGATACATTACACCTCCACTTTTGACGGGGACTGCAGAACAACATATACAACACAAACCACAGGAATGAGGTGCACACCGAAATCTGGTAGTTGCAGCTATTGTTTGTGGGCTTCTTTATTAGACGGGAACACTGGCTCCTTTTTGGAAAGCCTTACTATAACAATCATTGCTTAGAGTCAAGCGTATATTAACTCAATAGACCAAAGTGAATTACTCATTATAAATTCTGGGCCTATATGTAGATACAAAACTATTCATCCTCTCAATTTAGCGGTCATTTTAAAGGTAATCGTTAATAGACAAATCACCATACAGTAGTTAATTCCTGGACCGGGCCCAACGCTACACATGAAATTACACAAGCTCCCATATATCATGTCTGCAGCAGAACCTGTTTTTGGTCCTCTGTTGACAAGTTACAATACAAACTTTCACAATAAATTGTTTCTCACCAGTGCTGGACCACTATGATAATATGACAGGAATTAATGTTACTTCCACTGGTTAACCAGACGGGCCACTCAAACTATCCAGTGTTTATGTTTAGACAATGAAATGTTCAGTAATGGTTTTTATGTCACCACTCTTCTGTTAAAAGAT
The DNA here is from genome assembly GCA_016785345.1 of Trinectes maculatus. NCBI lineage: Eukaryota > Metazoa > Chordata > Actinopteri > Pleuronectiformes > Achiridae > Trinectes > Trinectes maculatus. The sequence goes on along the minus strand of JAFBJQ010000347.1, from coordinate 140,962 downwards.
ATGCTATATGGATAGAGCACAATATGATCAATTTGATTTTTTTTTCTTATATGGGAAACTTTGCAGTCATTTTTATGCTGACTGGTGAAATAAACACTGTTGCGATTTTCTCTTTTCTCTCTAAGACTCTGTTGTTGCACTGAAGAATGAAGACAGATTTCTTTAGAGCTCATGCTGGCACATTAGATTTCAAACTGTAAGCGTTTTTTCTTTCCATTGATATTGTGCCATAACACTTATGGAAGTTTTATGGAAAAGAGGTGACAACCCAAGTTATTTTCAATATACAATCTAATGCATATGCCAATTGTCCTTTCTGCTGTCTTAAGTCTTTATATATGTGTATTATAAGAGAAAACAAATCAGAATTGCAAAGGTTTTTGAGTGAAGGTTTCTTCCGACACATCATTTCACCAAAGATAGAATGGTTAGTGTTTAGTGTCAGTCTGAGATGTCATTTGTCTTCGGATTTAAATATCCAGTCTATTGCAGAGCACACAATCTGGCAAGACTAGAAACTCTTTACAACTACTAATATAAAGCTTTAGGTTTATTTGCTGCAGTGCTTAGTGCAAACTGGCCAAATTTGGCTGTGGCTCAAAGCTATTTTATCAGACATCCTTTGGCCTCCTGCTCAGCGTTCGTTCATCATGCTGCAGACTGTGTTCTTTCATTTCGTTTCCCTCTTTAACTGCTGTTAGCACAAGCTGCATTGATACTTGAGCCCCAAACCAAACACTGCTGACTATTTATTGGAGCGGACAAGCTGCACAACAACAAGAATTAATGGCGTCATCAAAGGGTAATTACTCATGACTTACTGTTATTACCATTCGAACAGTGTTACTTTCATAAGTGGATATTGAGTCACAAGATCAACTCATCAACAGCTGCTGAGCTGTGATTTAGTTTGTATCTTGACTGAACCAGACATTTGGTTTCTGAAAGCACAGGCTGGAGAATCATAACCAGCTTCCCCGTAGGAATGATTCAGTGGTCTGTTACTCAAACAGCTGTTTGATAAAGTGCCAAAGAAGTCTGATGACACCTGGTTTGTCAAACTAACACTTGTTGTTAAAATATGCAACACATCTGCTTTGTGAGATACTAAATTACTGCACATTCTGTTTTTCTTTATAATGAGTGTGTAAAGTTTTTTGCAAGTTAAATAACATTTTATAAGCCGAACATCCCTATATATCACACAGAAAGTTTTTTGTCTTTGTGTTGTTGTACTTCCTAATTTTTTAATTGAAACCATAACAAACCTTGTTTGCAACACTTGAAGTCAGTTAGTGCATCATGTTCAAAAACACCATTGTAGATTTAGGGATTTTCATCTGCACTGTAAAGCCAGTTTATCCACAGCCTTGCATCAAACTCAGATTCATCCTCAGAAGGAGTTGGGTGTGGATGTTGCTGGTGGGGAAAAATATGGGATGTACTAAAACAATTGTTTTTGAAACACTATTCAGTGTAAAGTGTAATGGTGCCATTTCCTCAAGGGGAAAGAAAGACATAAGACATAAAAAAACAACATGTGGATACCACTTGAGCTATCCTGAAACAACAAATTCGACACTTTGATCTAATCATTTCACTGAGTGCTAGCATGAGGACACCTCCTGGGAAATCAATTCTAGTTTCAGTTTGATGTACGCTTGCTGGTGATGACCACTTATGGTTACTTGGAAGACCATTGACCACAAGCTTGTTGTATCAATACGAAATTGACTGAAACTGAAAACCAATTAGTACAGATCAATGATTTTTTTTACAGAGTTTGGGTGGAGAGACACTGTATTTACATGACACCACTGTTGCTGATAGTGAGATTTTTCCCATGGTTGACTTGACTTATATATTAACTTACTATACTTACTATACTAACTTACTATATTAACAGTCGACTGACTGAAACTCCTGGTATCTGGAAAACAGATCAATAAAACTTCAAGTTAATTAAGAAGTCAGGTGTCAGTTATATTTTTACTCCCCTACTTCAAAGCTGAGATAATGGGTGAGAGCTATCTCACAGTTCACAGGCAATCAGATGATTTCACCATCTCCACTTTTAACCTTTTATTCCAAACATCAATTAAATGAGACACTTGCTGTTTCTTCCCCATTTGTAAAGATGATGTGGGTCCACTGTGACCTTTACCAGTTAAGATGGTCGGCAAAATCCCAGCTGCACGGCAAAGTAAACGAAAAATGTCATTTTTCTAAAAGCACTGTAATTGTTTTTTTTGGTCAGCAAATTAAAGCAGGAAGCATCTGTTGACTGATAATTCCAGATTTAACATTCATTCCAACTGCTGAACCTTTGACCTTTTTCTTTTCCGTTCCACTCCAAGTCTAAACTATTTGCCAGCTCATTCAATCAGCGAAGTGGCTCAGCCAAGAATACATTACCCTTGTCTGGACCTGCGACACATTAACCTTGACAACACTACAGAAACAGAATGTTATCTGTTGACCAGGTCACATCTCAAAGTGATACCCCCGCCCCCCGCTCCGCGGCCATGCTGTGAATAATTCATGCAAGTAGGGGTGAGGAAGCCAGTCGCGGCCAAACTCTTGATAAAGTGTACATGTAGCATTCTCATGCTTATAGCAATTGATTATGTGCCATGTTAGCTGGCAGCTTGGCAAAAGATTGGAAACACAATAGACAGCAAGATGGCCTGACTGTCCGCACTTGTTAAGTGTTGACTGGAGAGTGGGAAGGTGAGGGTGCGGGTGGGGGTGAGGTGAAGTAAAGAAAGACATTCACCAGATGAATATAAACACAGCCTGCTCATTTGCATGTAATACATGGATTCTTGGGAATAATAGCTTCATCATGAGTCGTCTTTCAGTGTGTGGGAAATGAGGAAATTTGGCGACGTGCTGAATGAGAGACCCTTATACAGAGGATTTGTCGCTTACGGCGTAATCCATTAGGAAATTCTCCTGGCTGCACTGTAGTAAAGCCGATTTGTAGCCTGCTGATAGCATCAGTGGGCATCAGGGAGGTGGCAGTGCTCAGAGAGTAACAGCTCAGCTGATACTTAGATACACTGAGATCATGTGCATGCTGAAGATCTTACGTTTGTACATTTCAGCAACTCTGATTTTTGATGGACGATCACTTTCAGATGCATTGTTATAATTGTTCGTGTTATTAAAATCAAATTAAAATATCCTCATTAGCACTTGTGCAAAGCCTGATTTACAGGAGTGCAGGTAAAACTGGATAAAATGAGTGAGGGCTGCTGTACAGGGACTTAGCGACTTAGCGTGCACAACATCGTGTCTCATGCAGGAAGATTAATATTTGTGAATATCCTTGTCACTTGCTGTGTTAGGTCCATGCATAATGAAGTGCACTGATGGAACCCTGACTTCTTTTTTTGGTCCCCGAATGTGTCAAGACATCATACATTTCCATTATTAACGGCTGATCTCATCATATCTAATGATTTTCCATATTTGACATTGAATAGTAATGTAAATACTTCCATCATAATTCTGCCTTTATGGCCTCTTGTGGGATAATCAAACCAAGGTCAGCCTCACAGCATTTATTCAATATTATAACGATGAATATATTAAATTGCTGTCAGTTTTTTTTGTTTTAGCTGTCAAGGTGACTTAAGATACAAGGTTTTTCTTATCACTTGTGGTTTCATAGTTTTTTGTAAATTTAAGAAATAACCATTGTCTATATAGGTTAGTGGTTTTACTTAAGTTTTACTAATTGTATAATCAGAAGCTTGTGTCTCTGTATTTTGGGTTTAGATTTGTCACACGTTTTTAAACGTTTCTCTAACCACAATGTGTTGCACGGGTTTGAAATCATGACTAAAGACTGTGGACAGTGGTGTCCAAAGCACATTTTTATTATTAATTTAGATTATTAGTATACAAAACGTTATTAGGTGAAAAGAAAAGTGGTGTTCATAGTGGGGACATAGATACAGGTTGGGCCTGCACCTTCTCCTGGCTATATATTTCTGTTTAATATATGTAATTACAAGCGCTGTGTGCTCCTAATGAGCAGGGAGAGCCAAGTGGCACCATGACAAAGCAAAGTGGGCTAATCCCTGTCATACTGTCCTGATTTTCTTTCCCTGCTCTGCTTTTCATCAGGTTTGTAGAGCCCTTCCTTAGCATGCAACATCTTGAAGAGATTTAAACACCACAACATCTCCCTTTCATGACATCAAACCTTATCAGCAACTCTAACACGCCAACCTGTGTAGTCTGTGCGTTTGAAATCACGACGTGCGTGATGAGATTGACTCCTACACATGCTGGAGCTTCTTTTATTTTTGCTGACTCAAACACTCAGACTGAAAAAATGTGCACAGGAACGCAGGAGAGAAAACCGCTGTGAACAGGGGAATCATAGATGATGTGTGCTGCACAATGCAAATGAATTCACCAGTCAGTGGAATTTAGACTGATGCAGAGGAGCTGGGAGGATAAGCTGAGTGGGTGATGTGATGATGCTGTGTTTTTTTTAAATGTAGGACAAGGTGGCATGGGTTCTATTTTAATCCCTGTCCGGAAATGTCACTGAGTCACTGAGCTGTCCAGGAAGCCCTTGAAAGCAGAAACCAACCCCAGACAATGTTCTGTACTTTATCTCCTACGCTTCTAGGTTTCATTTCAATACTGCGGTTTGTTTTTTTGGCAAAGCGTAACAGAGTTGTGGTTATTTGTTCTGGCAGACTGACAGTCGCAGCTGGGACCTTCTCACAGTGCAATAACAAAAACAAGTTTTGCGTTTCTCCTGCTTCCAATATGGAATATGGATAATGTTTACTCTGTGTTGGTTAGAGTAGAATCTCTGCTGCAGCAGTAAACCTGATTCATGCCACATCCCCGCAACATCAGCAGCAGAGATGCGGTTGAAGGAATGGGAAGGGTGGAGAGGAGGGCAGACAGTTCATTGCGCATCCAGCTGAGGGCAAGTGAAAGAGGGGGGAGGTGAGACACGTAGTGCTGCTGCAGTACCTGGCATGAGGAAGGAGGTTGAGGAGCAGGAGGCAGATCCACAAGCCCAAGTCCAGTGATTTGGGCTTCTGAAGTGCAGCAGCCATATCAGTTCAAACAGAAGACTCCTGTGGATAGAACACAACAACAGTTCATTCATAAGTTGCTTGTCGTTGTTCTAAAGTACTGTTTATACTAACAGATGAACATAGAGGTGATGGATGTCAAATGTTTAACAAACTGAAGACATGTTATTTATAATATGTCATCAAAGCTTAATGACAGGACACCGACCTTCTCTTTGTCTTTGACCTATGTGACGTTTGTTTGTTTGGTCTTCGATTGATGCACTGACATTGTTATACCTAACAGCATGTGGCTGTCCAACATGTCATATTGTGTCTTTTGTCATTTAGTGATAAGAATATAAAGGAGGTTTATGTCTATGTGATGTTTAAAACGTTTGTAAAATTCCACATGGTTCCCAGAATAAGAGGGTTGTGCTACGCAGGTTCATATTTTACCTAAGACAATCGAGAAGCACAGATTTAACGGCTACAGTTGCAGTGGTTATGGTTTTGGTTGTTACTTTGCATTACAAAAGAGAGCAGGACTGATTTTAATGCAAACATGATGCGTGATGCAAATGCACAATTGTTGTCGACTTACTCACGCCGAAGAGAAACATTTATTGTTTATTACTAATACGATCTGTACTGTGCAGGCACGTTATTCAGACATGGTGTTCATCACCAGCCTTCCCTTTGTTTAACTAGCTTCATTTGTATGTATCACTTTGTGCACATGGCCATAACAACGTGTATGGAAATCCAGAGCTTATGGATAATGCAGCACCAAACACAGCTCGGCTCCCGCCTGCACATCAGGGAGCAGTAGACTTGTACCATTTTCTGACAATAATTAGTTTTGGTTATAATATTTCCCAGTGCTCTGTTTATTGCATAGTCCCCTCCCCCTCTTTACCACCACTCTGCTGGTATCTGTGTCCAGAGTTGAGTCATTCACAGACTCACACAGTGGTAATATCTGTTTGCATAGTGGCGCAGCATTACAACCACAGACATGGGCATTTTATACAAAATGTATGCATAACTGAAATACCCCTAGACCAACATACATATATTCTAAACCTGTGAACCAACATTATACAGCAGCACGTAGTTTCCCTGTTCTTTAGCTCTGCACTCTGTAGACACTGCATATTTCTGGTACTATTGGTAATTATCGTATGGAGGTTGCAGTCTGGCAATTTACAGAAAGAATAAATGACCACTCATTAAAAATACATGCACACAGAAATTGGCAAGTCTGCGACACAGTGAAAACAAACAAACAAACATAAAAACAGCAAGATGGGGGAGAGGAGGACAAATGTTGGCTCTTGAATGAGGGACAGCAGTTCCGTGGCCACTCGAGCGCGCACACACACACGCGCACGTAGCAGCTGTGTCGCACTTGAAAGGCTTTCATTGTACTTTCTGTGAGATTCAGTCCTGCTTTATTGTCGCCGTATAGAGAAAAGATCAAACGCGTCCTCGGGGGATTGAGTTTGCTCCTTGTGTTAGTGCAGAAACACCGATCGCTGCACGAGGAGTAAACACATGAATGAATATAAAGACACACTTCAGCTTAATGTGCATAATAATACTATAGGAAGCTGCACTAATAGTGGCCCAGCCCGTGACCATTCATGTGCGCCGTGTTCGAGATGCCTTTGCGATGAAAACACTCTACATGGACCATCTTCGTATTGATTGTAGCTGAGCAGCACATTAAAAGAGGAACAATATGTCTTGATAGTGGCTGCAAGGCTTTAGAGCAGAAGACCTCTGAAATTACCAGGCGCTTATTTTCAATTCATTATCTTTATTAACGTACGGCTGCAGATTTCTTTGCAGTTTGCATCCCACATTATTGTGACGTCAGACCCTGGTTAAAAGCTCTGTCTCAACATATGTGATGTGTGTGAGAAATGTGGCGTTTTGCATTGAGACGAGCCGTACCTTCTGTTTGCATGCCTGATTTAACAGATGTTAACTGCTGCTGCATGCAACAAAGGTTTGGTAGAGGTAAAGAAATCAAGGGCAGAAAGCCTCAAGGATAAAATGACTGCACCGTTCTGACAATATCTTGTTCAGAAATATACAGTATGTATTTTTTGCTAATAATGAGATGGCCAAAGAAATACCGTGTTCCAGAGTTGTCATGAAATTTGCATTATTATATTATATCTACAATAACTGATCAAGCCTATAGAATTAGTTTTTTTTTCAGTAATGTATGAAACATGTTTGCGGGTTAGTCGACTCACATGACAAAAATCAATGTGCACTCTCACCCTGAAGGGTAAATCCGAATGTAGACATGTTTATGGTCATCATTGTTGACCCAGGGTTTTGTCCATCCATCCATCTATCCATCTATCTGGACTGGACAAGAGCGAAGCCAAGACCTCCCAGAGAGTCCCTTCATTGCTCACATTAGGGCCAAAATTATTGATGACGCCAATTACTTGTTACTTTTCATAATTTCAGGCCTCATCGCCCTTTGAACAGATGTCGTGTTCAAGGACAGGCCAAGTTCCAGACTGTGCCAAATTAAACCAGTCCCACCAAGCTTGATTAATGCTGCTAGACAGAGAACCGCAGACTGCAGTTGTTTTTCTCTTTAAGAATCAGTTTCCAACCGTTTGTAAGCTGGCCATTACGTAGGAATTCATTCTGGATTGATATCCATTATCTTAAAATTTGATGTTCTCCATAAAACCTGCAGGATGGCCATAGGCATTGCAGGTATCATTTCCCTGTCTTAAAGAGTCTGTCCGCAGATTGCTTTGCTAATTTACTAACATTTGCCACCTATTCAAGTCAGTTTTACCTAAACTTACATCATCATTGCACCAGTGTCATTTTTATCACTGCAAATGTCCAATATGATCAAACCCTTTGAAAATACTGTGATTCTTCTTTTCCCTGAGGTGAAAACAGCGTCGTTTCAGACACAGTGAGTCATTACAGTTTGCAGTAGTTAAAACGGAGAATGAGTTTCCATTAACGAGACAAAGCACAGACACTGGTAAACTGTATTAATGTGTTCAGTAATCACTAACAGTAAAAGTTTCTAAAGGACTAAAGGGAAAAAAGTGAAGTTTTAATTCCTCTCTTTGCTCAGTCAACAAACACCAACTATCACATTTCCCCTAGGATCTTGATTCTTTTTTGATGATTCAGTTCCTGTTTCCTCAACACAAGCACCAATTAGAGCTACAGTGACAAATAATCAGGAAAGCTGTCTTATCTAGACAGCACACTTACAAGTGTCAACAAAGTCTTTCCATAAAATATCACAGGCATTCAATGACTTGCTGCCAGCCGCTGTCTACAACCCTGCAGCCACATTACCAATACCTGTCACGCAGATAGGGAGCTCAGGCCCTATAGGGGCTTAGGTTGTGCTTTAAATAGAGGACAAGAAGAAAAGGGAAAATAAAAGATGTGGTGCTTTTGTTAGCAAATTAAAAATAGCTTGCCTAAGGTGACAGGGGACCCAAAGCCCTCCCCGTATCCCACTCTTTCCTTTTCAATTCAACTGTCTGTTTATTTCTTTCTGGAAAATAAGCACGTTCAATGGGTAAAGAAATCACTTTTTGACAGAATTAAAAGGCTCTAAATGGCTTTGATTTAAATTTGCTGCGTAATCTGACTGGGCGACTGTGCTGTGTGATTAGTTTCACTGCAAACATTCAACCTGCAATTTTATAAAGTTTTAAGGTACGGAAATAAATCCCCCTGGTGCGTCTAATGTGCATTTCAGGAAAAAAGACATCTCATCAGCCAATAAACACTGTCGACTGCAGCCATTGTTGAATTTAGGACACAGCTCTACAGCCGTGTAATCCAAGTGGCTAAAAATAACTGTTAATTCTGTCACTATTGGTTTGATATCACGTCTTGCACTGAGTATTGATCGCTCATTGTTATTTTTTAACCACGCGAATAAAAGGATTTCAAAATTAACTTCTGTTGGAATGCAGTATTATACCAGTGGTAGATCAGTCATTTCTACACTTACATAGCTTTTTCAAAAAAGTTTAATGTTGTATTGACAAGATGCTTAATCAAGCAGCTTCATGTCAATAACACATCATTAACAGGGCACATAAAGTAGAGGGCGGATCCTGTTTCACAGCCAATCCTCCTGCTTCACTGAGCCAGAACAGTCAATAGTCAGTGGCTCCAAACCACTAATGGATAAAAGCTAAAGAGGTTAGTCTGACCTTAAAAGAAATACATAGATAAATTAAATAAACCCCATACTAATGGATGCATTTGAAATAGTTTGATAATAGTGATGGATACATGCAATTTAAACCTCAAGAATAAATTGATGTATTAAAACAGTGGAGATGATTTAAGTGGAACGTCTCTGATATTATCATTAGTGTTAAATAAAAAAAATATTGTAGCTAGAAATGTCCGATACTATCGACCGGCCGATATTGGCATTACAATTTAATATCGGAAATGATCGGTATCGGTTTTTCCTTTTTTTTATGACACAACTGTTACAAAATATGCACATTATTACACATCAAACTCTTCAGCTCCTCGCACTCAAAATGTCAAAATATGAGAGATGTGATGTATAGTTTTTGAGATACTCTTGTTTACTTTTGTTTGTTTACGTGAAATGATTTAGTTTTTTGGGGGGGAACCCCTCATATATTGGTGTCGGAAATTAATAGTTGGACAATATCGATATATCGGATATCAGTAAAAAAGCCAACATCCCTAGTTGTAACCTTAATTCATGGTACTGGAGTTAATGACTCTGTGGGAGTCTGATTGGCAAAAAGGGTTGTGAAACACTGGTTTTCAACGATGCTCTGCACAAGTACTCCATGTAGACCTCTTATATATGAGGACACGTTTACTCTGTTTTGGGACTTTAGGCTATGATCATTATAGGCTGTATTACTACCAGATGATCTATCCATTTGGCTGCCAGGCAAAAGAGTTTCCACTGGGGCCAATGCAGTATTATTACAGCAGTGATAATTTGTCAAGATTTAGGTTTGTTCTTCACAGACAGGTATTGAAAGTATAGTGGGTGCATTATGAGCACAGCTCCACAGCAAAATAAGCCGTTGTTGTTTTAGGAGCGGGATAAAGATAAATTCACTGGTGTCAGTCTCCTCGTGTTGTGCCAAGGTTTAGCTAATTAATGTTCAATGTATACAATTCACGGGTTGCTGAAAGGAGCTATAAAAATAGAAGAAGACTGCTGAAGTGGCCCCAACGGTTCAGTTTAATCAAAGCTCAACATATTGAATCCCTTCTGAATGTGAGGGGAAGTGACTTGATAAATGTTTGTAGAAGCACTAAACTTGGCACGTCTAAGTAATAAGGCCTGTCACTCGCTGGTTTGGCCAAGATCTACTTTGAGGCATACTCCCTTCTGACTGCAGGGTGGAAAACTGTGCAAGATCCTCCCATGCACTAGAGTTGTTTATTAGCATAACGAAATTAATACAAGAAAAAAGAAAAACAGATGGAGGGTTTTTTTTTTGTTTTTGTTTTTGTTTTTCCAGAGACGGATTTAGACCGTTCCTGCTGTGTGTGCAAATTTACGTGACAGCAGAGAGGGAATAACATAAAGTTTGGTTTCCAAAACGAGGCCAAAAGTGGTTCAAAGCAAAACACTGTCACAGAACATTTGTATTTTGATGGTAGAATGTAGCTCAAACCTCTTTCTACTAAGAATACAGTGTAAACTGTGAGGAAGGGAATGTGGTCTAGATCTATGTGCACGGTGCAGCGACAACCATAACTTAATATTTAACAGGGCAAGATGTTCAGTAGCTCAGGTTCTCGTCGAGGGTGTGCAACAGCGAACCAGAGAGTAGCAGCCACTGTTCAATGGATCTACCCGTCCTGTCTGTGTGTGAATATATGATGTGCTCAACACTATCACTATTCACTATTTCTCGAAACCAGTGGTTCCCAACCTTTCTCTGCTGGGCCCGACACACATAGACATTTTTTGTTTTCAGACTCCATTGCACTTTATTTCACAAATTGTAATTAATGCAAACATCGTAAACTATAATACAAACCTCATAAACTACCTGAGAGGGGAAAAAAACACTAAAAACCTCAAGGTTTGTTTTGCGAAAATGAAGCCGTGCCTGCCCGCAATGGCACTGCTGCCCCCGTAGGGGGTGGGCCCCCCACTTCGGGAACCACTGCTACCACCCATTCACAACTGTGAGGTTGTAAATGGATCAAATCTACCGTATTACCCCGTTGAGCGTGTTTACACACACGGCTACGGATCATTCTCTATAGATACTGCTGACTCTGCAGTCATTGATATCTTTTATCAAATCTGCAAAGTATACAATACAGAATAGACTGGAGTGTGTTCTCAGATGCCAATACCAACCGAGCTCAATGAACAGTGTTGACACAATAATCCTGATGATTAAAGACAGTCTGTGTAGTAAAGAGAGCAAACCATTATTCAAAGAATATTTTCCATTCCATTTTCCTCTTCTTAACGATTTTCAGAGTCACAATGAATTAATTTTGAATTTAAAAATTGTATGTGGGAAAATATAAAATAAACCCACGGTCTGTTTTTCATACAAAATCACACTTTAGTTCAATAGAGAAATTGTCGTTGAAATAATACTCATTGAGCCGCTTCTAGGAACTGATGTGGTCAGATAAATCGCGTAATCATGTAAAACTGTGTGAGGTTTACAATTAGAGACAGAGAGAAGTACTGTTGATCTGCACACAGCTGAATTGAGGGTAGGGTGCCTGCCTCCCAGGCGTAATGTGCCAGAATTCATCAGGTATTTCTGGTGAAGAGCAATACCTTCTCTAGCACGCACCACCTGTGCACATGTATTACCTCAGGTCCCGTTACACTTGCTTGCAACTCATTGCCTCAATGAACAATGGAAGCTGCAGACACTCACTGTGTATCCGATGCATTCTGTTAATGGGAAAGTTGATGCATCTTTATGTGTGCATATGAGAAAGCAGTGCATAAGAGGGACACGCTGAATTGGCCACACGTGTACAATAAATATGAAAAATACACATTCACCCACCAGTTTAACGCCTTTTTTATTCTGCAGTTGAGAGTGAAAATGCCATAAATGTAAATGGGAGTAAAATCATCAAGCTCAAGTAATTGTAAGAAAAAAAGAACAATAATTGGCCATCATTAGCAGCAGTTGAGAGGCTAAGATGTATTGTACGCTTAAAGAGGACCTGTCGAAAATGGTGTCATTACGCATTGGCCATTACAATGTGCAATCAGCATTTACTTGAAAATGATAATTTGAAGCAAATAAAGCATGTATTTGCCACTGTGTGTACACAGGCATACCAAAAAAGCTGCATTTGCATCATGGGGGTCTAAGATACATGATGTTTATTATCATTTAGAATTATCCAGTGCAGGAAGAACAACAATTATACTGACATATATAGGGCCAAAATTAAGGAAATGCAACTCTCAAGTGCAGTGCTTTTATTTTGAAAAACACATTTCCTTCCAGCGCCATCAACACTGGTTGATACTAAGCTAGAAAATGAATGTCAGACATAACATTTGTTTAAAGATTCCCTTACAGATGATAGTATTACATGGCCAACAAAGCAGGGAGAGGAAATGAATATCTCAGTTCAGGCTATGACAAGTTCTGCATCTCCTCAATGGATTATAATTACTGGAACAAAGCCTTTGCCCATTAGGAGAGCTAAACCACACAGGCATACAGTTAGAAGAAGTGGGCACCAAATGGAAGAGAATGACTACAGGGATTTGGTATGTTGGCCCAGCAACCATGATGGATTTCCATTAGGGGATCTGTGCTGTGACAAAATATTGTGACTGTATATACAGCACAAGCAATGTTTCCATATAACAGGGAATAGAGGGGTGATTACCTTTCTAATTTGAAATGTAAAAACACTGCAGTGTAGCAAAGTTACCTGCAGTCCACATGTGCTGCATCTCTTTTCTTCCCCTATTCATTCAAAATTAAAAACTTCACCCCCCCTCAAAAAAACCAAACCATTTTTGTTACGTTGTTAGTTTGGAGATGACAGGTAACAGCTTCTGCAGCTGCTGCTGCTGCTGAATGGAAAAAAAGCATTGTTGGAAAAGGAAGTATTTCAGTTTGCAATAACAGTTCATTATCACGCAGTGTAGCCAAGGAGACTGAATCAGAAAAAAAGTGAAAGTGCTATAAGAACAGAGACGTTGCAGCTGGATAAAACATAATATGCCTGTGGTTTTATAAAGAAGCAAAGGGGGAAATAACTAAAGCAGAACATTGTCTCCCTTCTAGTCCACATATTTAGCCAATTAGTTCACAGTGATGTTGACTCAGCCTGGCTGTGCACAGGGAATGACAGTACAGGTCAGCATGGTAACACACTGCTGTGAGGATGCTATGGGAATACAAATGAGGGTGTCGTTGACATGCCTCTAATGGATATACTAAGCAATATCATGCCAGTGGATAAATGGCAGTGGCAGTGGGACTGAGATGGAGTGTTGAGATACACTTTTGAAAGGTAGCACAGGTATAGTGAATGGCATGACACAGTACTCACAGGCGGCTTTCACTAGAGGAGGAAAACGAACAATGAGGTAGAAAGCCTCATGGAGCCCGGTCACAATGTACCTGGTGAAAAACTATATTATTCCTCCAGCCTTGTTAAAATCAGGCTGGTGGAAACCTGAGAAACCTGAGAAATCCCATCAGATGTGATGATGCGCTGCACCAATTAACCCTGTGGTTGCATGGATTATTCATGAGAAACAGCATGTTCCATTTGTTGCATGGCAGTAATGGTTTTATGATTAACCTGCTGGTTGTTCGCTCAGTTGATTCCCTAAATATAACATTAGTCATCTCATCAGTGTTTGATTGTTGCATGGGTTCCATGTATGGTGGACTGCTTTGGACCAAGTTGATTGGCTGGTCACATCAAACTCCTTTTGTGTTATTTGTGTTATTAAAGTTATTTAGTCTGAGAAAATACATTTACGAACCAAATGGCGTCCATGTTGAGTCACCAGTCCATAAAATTAACACTAGCCTTAAGGCAAGAAGCCGGAAATTATAAACAAGGAATAATCGTTATTACGTTCTTTTAAAAAAATTTTATGTGTCTTGCTAACAAGACATGACAAGATGAGCCCAAGAGCAATGGCGGCTATTTAAACTTTCCACTGTCTAGTTTTATTAATGAGATCAAGCCTTCATGTCACATTGGAGTTTTCAGGCGCTATGCAACATACTTTTTAATTCCAAACTGCTTCACTAATCTTCTCTAAAATATATATCTTGCACAAATGAACCATTAGAATACAACTAGTTCGTTGTCAGAGGTCTTGAGTTTTACTGTGCCACACAGGAAAAATGAAATATATCTACAACACCATTTAATAGGTGATTTATTTACCTAGTCCCCCTGACTTAATTCAATCCTATCATAGACATAGCATTCTATTACTATGATACGGTTGAATTAAAAAGGTAAAGACATTCATTTTGTGATACAGCAGTGGAGTCTCAAGCCTGGCAGATCATTTGTCAAGTCCATCGGAGACACAGGGTTAAAATGTGAAGAGGACATGGTGCAAACATCTGTCTAACTTCATCTTGTCTGTTGATGTTTTATGGTGTCACTCTGAGTATAGAGGCACAAGTGCAATAACATTAGATTAGGTCATCGCCATTAGTCAAAAGCTCGACACATCACTTTGTATCACTGAGGTCACAAAGATGTTTAGTGCATGAATGTGTCACGTGTTCTCCCAACATTTATTCGCTGTCCTCGTTCCTGGTTTGCTCTTGGAGAGAGCATGGTTGTCTTGTTAGTGTTTTGGATAGTCACCCATTGGATTTGATGATTATCTAGTTTCATTGAAATGACTGATATTACAGAATTTCCAAACTCAAAATAAAATTATGGTACAGCAGAGTTAACCATATCTTGAGTCATAAAAGCTAGACCTAATGGATATTCCTTTAGTCAGTCACATACTGGTATATACCACATGGTAAATCTTTTTGTATACTGACTTGTATACATGCCTTTAAATCAATTTACAACATGCACAGCACATTTAGTTTATGCTTCGCATTCTCTTTGTTTTTTCCAAGACACAAGTGGTTGTACACACACAACATCAAATCCAGCTTAAGGATGTGTCTGTGAAGTGGCTTGATCAGTGGCTATCGATCATGAACAGGCAGCCTGGTAGTTCACTGGAAGCAGAAGCTATGGTCATTCCTAACATAAATGACAGCTATATAGCCAAACCGTAATTGGAATGCAAGGTTTCACTCTCTGGTAATAACCATACAAAGAGCAGCAGAGTTCAGCACACTCCCTCGACTGGCCTAGCAGAATAATTTAAACCATAAATCAAACATCTACACTGTGATTCACCTTGAAGCTTTAGAGGGTTGTCTTTCCCACTTACCTAGAAATTGTGTTCAATATGTTTTCCTGTTTTTGTATCCAGGCCAATACTGTGAGGACTGAGAAATGTGTAATATAAACGCACGGCTATATAACGTATAGAATTATGATGACTGATGCAGATTTTAAGCGCATTATTATTTCTGGAAATAAAGTCAATCGGATCTGCCGCTGTAGGAAAGCGCGCTTTCATTTTGGCTTGAGACAGACGTTTGAAACCTTATAGAAAAGAATCAGAATGCGTGACTGATGTGACGGAGGGCGGCACAGCCTCAATAAAAGTGAAAACCTCCTGACTGAAACAGTATTACTTTTTTTTTCAGGTACCCTTGGGTACTTTTTAATATCTGCAGAAATGTGTAATCTATTTTAAACCTGAAATGGAATTCAAAGATTTGCATTTAAAATATGGAGAATCGGCAAAATCTGATACTGAACAGACTGAACTGGTGTTTTAATAAATGTCCACATATCAGACAAATACTCTTATTTCACTCAGTTTCATATATCAGCCTGTTCAGGCAGATACGTGTGAACGCTACAGGCCAACTATTTTCCCATGCAACACAGGAATGACATTACTGGCAGTGTTCTCACATGAAACTACATTAAGCTTGCAAAAAAAATCTAATCTCATCCGGAGAGCAGGTGCTGTGCATCAGAGAGAGCCTTCGTGCTGCAATCGCCAATCCCACATATCCAGAGACAAACATCAAGTGTCATTACCTTCCCATTACAGCTTTCAAGATATGGATACAAGCCATGTTCATGTTTCAGGAGTGTTCAAACGTGCACATCAATAAATTCATAGTTTCACCAGTATCCGCCACCACTGACCTGATAATAATCACCTTTTCGTCCGGGGGCCATGAGGGGGAGCCTGACTTTGAACTCGGCTGTGATCAGCTTTGGGTTCTGCTGCCTTGACTTTGTGGATGAGATGTTTAGTGGGGCTTTTCGTGGGGCCAGTAAGATCCCACTTAGTGTGAATGATGGCAGCAGTGAGGGAGCCTCTGGCAAGTGTGATTCCAGCCATGGCTGCTTGGTCTCATGTAGCGTACAGTGCCAGCTGCTCAGGCTGCGCAGCACTCCAGTGAGCATGACTGATTGTGGCTGAGGTAAGCACATCTCTGGCCAGAGCCATGCTGAAGGCAGCGAGGGCGCGAGCAGCAATGGCAAACACAAAGCTCATTGCAGCTGGCTGCTCCGACTGTGGCGAGCGTGGCTGAGTGTCTGTGACGAGCATGATTCTGCATGGGTGTGTGTGTGTGTGTGGGCTGCTGCTGCTGCTTCAGCTTCACAGGCTGGCAGACTAGACTCGTGGTGAGAGTGACTCTGGTGATCAAAGCAGCTTTGACTGCCGCTGCTGAAAGTTGTCACTCTGGTGGAGTTTGCCGTTTGGACAGAGGCTGTGATGAACACAACTGCAACGAGTGGCGGCAGCTGGGCTGAGCAGGGTTCCGTTAAGCCTTGTTTACGCTGCTCCCTTTCAAGCACAACCGGAGTGAGGGCCGGATCAGCTCCAGTACTCATGCACACACTCATCTGCCCACACACACACACACACACACACACACTTACATATACTGGTGAGTGTTTCACAGACTGTAATTAGTTTGCAGTCTGGGGTGAATGGGACCATGGCAAGCTAGACTAGATGGATGCAAAGTTTTCGATATCACCAACATAAATAATTTAGAGCATATTTACTTCAAGCGGAGGCCTGTAATATAAAGGTTATTGAAGGCAAGGGTGTACAGGCACAGGACTCAATATTTCATCACAGCCGACGCAGCAGATTTGACCTACTACACTCATCATCACACTGGCACTGGCACTCTGCCGTCTCACTTCATTCAACCTTGACTTTAGTCTTGACAAAAGATTTGTGGGACCAGCGGGACAACTAGTTAAAGCTCGGGGTGCCGTCACTCAGTTGTCGTGCCAAATGATTTTACACGATTTTGTTATTGATTTAAAAAACACAAGGACCAACAGATTGTATATGTCTGACACTACTGGCTTAAAACACTGGAAGAGCTACATAATGCAGAATGATAGAGGTGTGCGTTGTACTACGTTGACGTACTTTTTTATATTCATTCAGCATTAAGTAACACTGGTGAGAGTTTGTGAAAGTAATGTTTCAGGGAAACTGGTTCATAGTTGTTGTTGCTGGTTATTACTGACCATTATCACCACAGGTGGAAACAGTGCTGTTTCCTGGACTTTGTTGGGTAAAACTTTAAGGCCAGTTCAACTCAAACACTGCCCTCTATGGAGTTTTCATTCACTGAGGCTTCTTTTTCCTTTGTTCCTCTGCCACAGTTGAAAACTGGCAAACTTCCTCCTTTAAAAAACTCTGTCTGTTCCTCAACACACCATTATCACAAAGTGCTGGGTCATTCTGCTTCAGTGTGTGAGTGTTCCCTATTGGGGATCTCTGACAGTGAAAACAGGAGTAAGGACATAAACATAGGAAGAGATGCTGGTTAAGAGAGAAAATAATAGTGCCTTAATTTCTTTTTATATGACGATTAACATTTCTGTTTCACTTGGTCTTGAATTTCTATTAATCCAGTGATCCAGGAGTACAAATGTGAAAAAGGGATGACAGGGATCTCATTAAACACCTGTGTCATCCAAATACTGCTGATACATTAAAAATCCAAATAGTTATCAACATAGGACAGGAAAATGCCGTCCTCACAGAGGAATCTTTTCACATTCCCGGCATGCAGTCTCACTTGTTCAAGGTGGCTGTCAGAGTCTGGCGGACTTGTCCCCCCCCCGTGTTCGAGGCG
This sequence comes from Trinectes maculatus, assembly GCA_016785345.1. Taxonomy (NCBI): domain Eukaryota; kingdom Metazoa; phylum Chordata; class Actinopteri; order Pleuronectiformes; family Achiridae; genus Trinectes; species Trinectes maculatus. The sequence goes on along the minus strand of JAFBJQ010000347.1, from coordinate 122,637 downwards.
TTCACGGATATGCATCAAGTCGACGCCAAGGTCTGAGTGTTCAGCTCAGTGACATGCGGGTGTCTCCCTGCTGAGTGCTAAAACTGTCATCCGACTCTGTCTTCTCCCTGCCTACTCAGCCTCACACATTAAGATCAGCCTTTCAGTTTATAAACCATCGTTTTTCTTTCTTTTCTTTTTTTTTTACATGGCTGCCTAAGCTGATCCAGAGACAAAATAACACTGCATGTAGTGTGTAGCGCAGCACCGTTTTGGATTACCTCAGCTCAGTATTCACAGGAATCTCCCTGTGCTGCTGTAAAGGTTTGTTTTTCAGGCATTTTAGTGCATCACAGAGTGCAGCTCTCGTCTATATCGTGTGTGCTTTAACGCAGGAGGCTGTATAAAATCAATAAAAGCTGGAGGCAGGTGCCAGCCAGGTTAAACCTTTAATATATGAATGACACTTGGTTGAGGTATGATGCACTTATATGGTCTAAATGTCATAAAGAGGCACTGCCTCATGCTGGTGATGAGGTCACATCACATGGCAAAAACGATGCGTTCGCCTCAGATGTCTTTGTGTCAGTTGAGAAGCGAGTGAATATTTTTTATTTGCTCTCCAGATGCTGAAAGGTTATTAGTTAAAGTGCTCACAGTGACGACAGCATTCAGCTCCACTGCGTTCGGCAATGCTGCAGTGAGCGGATCACACCCTCCCTGCTCTGGCATCTTCTCGCCTCCCCCTGCTTTAGCATTGATTTCACGAGCTGCTGATGGAGGTTTATGTTCTTACAGAAGGAATCTGCTCCCAACATGTGTCTGAAGTTCAGATTCAGATACGACCAGAGCGCGATGCTTACGCAGGAGCCTCCTGCCACTTGCCATGTCAAGGTTAAAGCTGAGTGGTAATCGTGTGGGCTCCTGAGATTATGAGTGAGCCTCCAGCACACTGATGTTTAAACGGAGACCTTTTTTTTTTAGCATCTTTGATGTTTATTTTGATTCCATCCCTGCTGCCTTGTCTGATCTCAGTGTTTTGCATTTGTTTTCCCCCCTGGCTCCCTCTGTCTGTTGAGGCACTTAACCGAGTCAGTCATTATAACCTTGACAAACAGATTTCCTGTTGGCAATCTGATACCTACTGTTCTTGTCAAAAACAATTTATTCTGTAATTTCAACTGTAAAATCTACTTTAAAGAATATACTGTCGCAGCCACCGTCGAACCTACACCACCTTTGAGAATGACAATGGGGGAAGTGCTGATTTCTGTGCAGAGATAGGTTGAATTACAATAGACATATTACCGTCCTTTGCATAGGCGATGTGCCATAAGATTGTATAATGAGCAGGATGTCAATGTGATAGAGGTTTCTTAACATGGATAAAAGTATAGACCTCTTACTGTGAATGCAGGGACTGGCTTTTATTGTCTGCCGGAGCTGCAGCAAGCTTTTATTACCTACTTACGTTTATTACATTTATTAGCCTTATTTGCCAAGTATTCTCTTGATTAACTGTTCAGTTTTTAAGATGTCCAAAAAATGCCAGAAAAATGTCTGTCACGATTTCCAAAATCTCAAGGTGACATCTTTAAATTGCTTGTTTTTATTAGCAAAGGGAGTCTCGGTCCAAAACATATTCCATTCATTATCATGTGGGAGAAATAAAAGCAGTAAATTCTCACAAACTGTGAATCGGGGACCTGTGAGTGTTTGGCGTGAATGCAAGAACATTTTTTCTTTAAAGATCCAGTGTGTAGGAGTCTAGGACTGAAACGAGTCTCCTAAATAATAACATTAAACTGTATAAGTTATAGTATAACACACACACACACATACGTATTGTGCAACCACACAGTCCACCGTGTATCTATACTAGAAGATGCCACTAAATCCGACCCACTCAATATTTCAATGATCATCAGAATGGAGTGCCATCCCGCTGAGATTAACTTTCTTAATGGATAATTAGAAACCAAACCAGTTAACAGTACAAACCCAAGAGGCGCCGTGCGAGGGTGCACTGTCAGATATTGTCCATGATCCTGGAACTTGATTATTTTTGCTTTTATGATTTCGCACTATGATGAGAGCAGATGGCCGCCCAGTGGGGAACATGTCAAAACTGCAACTGAATTTTTGAAAAGATTCATCGTGCACTGCCAAGTGGAGGATCACACACGCCCTGTTTGTTGTTTTTCTTGATTAAATATTGTGTAATGAGCGCCAGGCTGGTGCAGAATCACCACTAAAACATATGTGCTCCTGGAAGCCGCACATGGGCTGCTTATATCTTGACACTCCATACAGTTTCCCAGTCCATGCACTAAAAATAATTGGTGTTGAAGATTGCAGCGCCCGTGGGACAATTGTGAGACAGGTCCATTAAAAACATTACAACATTACAACAGACAATTAAAGCTTCCCTCTCATCTTGGCATCACACAAACCACTCTGCACCACTGGTTCCCATGAATCCCCTCTCCATAGCTTCCACGTTAGCATGTAAAGGTTATGCAGCCATGTAAAGGTTTAATTGAATACTACTGTGCTCCTGCACAATTAAAAACACAAGAGCCAATGCTCGACTGCATTGACTGCATTAGTGCCATGCAACTTTAATAATACAAATTGCATTCAATGTCTTTTGCCAATAACCTTCAAGTAACATTGCTCTTATCTGGATCAGGCACAAAAGCTGACCTTTCAGTCCTTGACTTGAAAAGCCTAAAATACCTCTTAGGTCTTCTGCCAGCTTCAATCAGAAGTCCACAACTAAACGCTCTAATTCTTTTTCATTGCCAGACAGTCAAATGAATGCCTGACTGGGTCAAGTCTACTCTGGACAGTTTTTTAAAGGTTGCACAGCTTAAATGGTTCATCTTTTGTCAGCCCCGTTTCTGGTCTAGCACGTTTATGAGGAGATCCTCGAATTCTCCAATAAAGCTGCTCCTGATATGAAGCTTTAGGCTCCTGGTAGACATGCTGGCATTTGAGAGATTCTGACAATCATCTCCAACCATGTCAACTTAAAGGTCACAGCTAACTGACAGACATGTGTTTTAGGTGAGTCGGTTAGGAAGCTCAAGCTGGCATTATACATTTACATTCTCCTTGTGAATTCAACTTAATTACAAGGTGTGGAATCAAAATTGAGCCAGGTTTTATTCCAATGATATCTACTGAACAAATAAGTAGAATTCACCGTGGCACCAGTCTGAAATGCTTAATTGAAATGCCCGATGAAATGTGCGATTTCTGTGCGAGTCATTTCCTCCTTTTTTCCTTGCTACAAAGCAAAGAGGGAGAAACAAAAGGTGAACATCTGTGGTGACAATCGACTCTAAGTACAGGTTTTGAAAAGAGGGTGAATAGTTTGTGAATTCATTTGGAGGCAAGTGGGCTAAACTAAAAAAAAATGGAGCACTAATTGAAATGCTTCTTTTTTTATGATAAAAATGAAAAAAATCGTATTCATGACAATCAGACTTCTGCTAAACATAGTACTTTTAAATGACAACTGTTGTCTCTGTCATGATTTGAAAGGTGTAACCATATGACTGTGGCACACGCTCCAACAGCCATTTGTCAAATAGCGGCTGATTTGCTGTGCCCTTAATGTACTTGTTGAAAGTGTTTCATGCTGTTTTGGGAGGCAGATTTAGTCACGACTCCTTCGTCTGTGCCAAAGTCACTTATACAAATCACTGGCTTGTGGAATATTTATGTAACAAAATACGGCTACGACAGAAAATACGTTAAGGACTGGGACCAGTGACAAACATAGAAATGATCATAAATCAGTGGGTGTTTAGAGCTAACATTATTCCTGTGTGAATGGGAACGCGGGGATGAATCTTTCCCCTCTCGTGCACATAAATGAGGAAATAATGAGGTAATAAAGAAGGTAAGTAAAGTCCTTGCAAGCAGTGAGCAAGTTGAGAGATCCTAAGTAATACAGAAGTACTGCACAAACCCTAAAATATTCAGTTGCTTCATGGTAAATTACTATATGTTTGGTTGCGCTGGATAAGCAAAGTGTGTGCATGTGCATATCTCCCTGTCTATATTCACCCAGCCTCCTAGTTATCCTGCTTTGTTCCGCTCCTCATCAGCTTTGCCCGTGAGCAGCCAGGCTGTAAATTTCCCCTCGAAGCTTCATGGTCATGACTGACATGATCATAGTCAAGGCGCCAACATACTTAAAGGGCTCTTGTGATTTTTACCTCCCGTCAGCTGTTATTGTTATCATCACCACCTGGCAGCTTCCTGCTTTAGTCCCAACGCCACTTGAGCTGTGTCGCTGATCTCGGTGCACACTGAAACAAGCTCCTGTGTAGGGTTGTGTGTGTGTGTGTGTGTGTGTTCACTATTTAAACTGCTGACATGATGCTGATATGTAGCTTTCCTCTCCAGGAGGACATTGCTCTCTTTTATTTTGGAATAGTTTGGGATACTTAGCGCTTCACTGCACCATGTCTCACTGTGCCCGCAGGGATAATATAGAAATGCAAATCTCTGCAACAATCTGCCTCCGTCTTTGCCATGTGCTATATATGACAGTGTTTGCACGCACATTCCAAAGATCAGCAATTACAAACAGATCCTCGGCTATGTCAGGTTCAGAGCATATCTGTCTGTAACTCTCGGCAAAGATAAAAACCTTCTGTTTTGACAGAATCTTCTCAGCCTGACACGCTCATGATAAATCTGACTTTGCCTCTCTTCCACCATGCAGCTATTGGCTGTGAAAAGAAGCCTCTCAGCCCCGTATGTCTCAACAGATGAAGAAACTGGCTGAGAGAAGTCATTTACTTGTGGTCACACATTGATGAGTCGGGGGGGTGGGGGGGGGGCGTTGCATTATGAGGCTTGTAGCGAGCAGACATGCGAGGTGGCGGGGAAAGGCTGTGAGGAGCTACAGATGACTGTGCATTACATCAAATCAGGGGTGCAGTTGAAAACAAGAATACGTGACGTGCAGCAAAGGGACTCTTTTAAATGTGGTTACAGACCGGGGGGGGGGGGCAGGGTGTAAAATTAGCTTCCGACTGAATGACGGTTTTTAACCTTGACCTGGATGATGTGCAGTAATTAAACACAGGTCATGGCCTCTGACGCTGGCCGAGTGAAAAGCATGAAAAGATTAAGCTAAGAACGAATGCAGCATCATAGCTCTTTCTGATGGGACGTCTTATTCTAATGCATTTTATGCATGCATGTATTCTAAAATTGCAGAACAGTATCAGGTTTTGTTTACACCTTGCATGGAAAAATGGCAACAATTACTCGACTTTGCACAGTGCTGCGTTATAGAGAATCCCTCTGTAAGTCAGGGACCGAAGCCAACCCGTCTCCGTGGCAGAAGCCATTTGTTGCCCGTATGTATGACGCTGTTCCTTCTCAGGCAGCAGACACACAACAACAACAACAACAACAACAAAAACAACAATGCAACAGCAAATCTGAGAGCGCGCCGCGTTCACGTCGCACCAAGTTGACCTGGTTCCACATGACTGTTGAGGAGGAGAGCTGCATGTTGCGGGAAGGTTTGAATTATTGATGCTGCTGGGGGGATCTGGTGTTATTGGAGCCATGGCTCCAGCTGGACACGACACACATGACACACTCTGCTGTGAGGGTGGGGGTGGGGGGTGGGGGTGGTAAAAGGAGGGATGGGTAGATAAAGAGGGAGACAGAGTGACAGCCAGAGAGAATAGTGTTTTCAATAAAGCTGTCTGATGTTTCCTGAGGACATGCACAGACCGCATGACGCATGGAGACAGAGTGGTCATAGAATAGTTGGGGGGTGTATGTTTGGGGTGATGTCAGTGAGGGGGTGTGAGGTGCGGGGTTCTGTGTGTCTGTGTTCAACAGTGTTATCACTGCGTGCAGGTGCTGGATGCTGGATGCTGGGCTCTGGCAGGACCAGGGTGTCCAGCGGTGGGTCAGGGCGCGCGGCTGGAGTTAGACGGTGCCGGTGCGGATCTGAGGCGCGTCAGACGCGTCACGCGCGCCGCCGTTTAATCGCCCGTTAATGGGAAATAACATTTGGAGCCGGAGCCGCGGTGTTGCATTGTGTCGCCTGCGTCTCCAGGTCAGAGAAGCCAAGTGAACACCGCCATTGTCTGAACCGCGTTACCTCAACGTGAATGAACGAATGAAACAAACAAACAATAAAATAAAGAAAGAAAAGAAACGAAAAGAGAAGGGGGAAAAAAACAAAACAAAACACGTGCGTTGCCCAAACATGACTTCATCCCCGCTCGCTCGGTGGATGAAGGACGCGCAGCGGCGGCTCCGGCTCATCCAGCGGGGGAGACCTGTTAGACCAGCCACTACACTGCGGTACGCTCACACCGACGGCAGCTGTTGCGCGTGAATGGAACGTGGCGGCCGAGCAACATCTGCACATCTGCAGCCGCGTGCGGACAGAGACATGTGCACACGCGGAGACATGACGTTCAGTGAATGAGAGAAGAACCAGCTCACCAGCAGCTGAGCGGCGCCGTGTCCCTCTGCGCTGTCCTCTCTGCTGATGGCGCTCCCTCTCCCTCTCCCTCTCTCTCTCTCTCTCTCTCTCTCCACTTACTTATTCTTCTTATTTGATTCTTTTTTGATTCTTTTGATTCTTTCTTCCTTTGTTCCTGCTTCTTCCTTTCCAGCGGTGAATGTTATGGTGATCGACGTCCTCCTGCGAAGCTCTGCCCTCTTCAAACTAACCTTCCCGCCCCCTCCTCATACCCGGCTCAGATTGGCGCTGGCCAGGAGGCGCAAACCCTGAACCCGAGGCGCTGATCTGTCACATGGACGTTTGCGGGAGGACTCGCTGTTGTCACTGATGCTCTCTTCAACTGGAGGGGACTCTTCACCCCCCTCCCCCTCCTCATCCACAGCCCGTCCTCCTCCTCCTCCTCGTGCGTTATTGCACAGCAGCCTCAGCACCGAGTGGGCTTCAGCACTGACGCAGGTGCCCAAGGTCCTACCAGGGCTGACAGAGATGCCAAGCCCGCGAGCTGCTATTGACAGTGACACAGCAGCCCCCCCTGTGCGAGTCACTGCAGAGGCAGGAGATGGGAGCAGATCTTTGCCCCTCCGTGACCTTGGCGTGGTCTAACCAGAGACATGAGCAGGGGGAACGATATCTGGGCAGGCGAGGAGGAAAATAAATGAGCCATCTCATCTTCGTCTCAAAACGTGCTGAAGGTGCCCTCGTGCGAGTCACCTCTAACCCCTGACCACGCTGCAGCAAATAGCCCAAGCCTGTGCTTGCAATGCGTCCGACTCCCAGGTGTGTTTGTGTGGATGATGACTGTGGGACTGTGACTCCGACCCGGATTGTTCTCTGCCTTTTCATGTTCAAATTGAACATATCGCAAAGGCTGCAATTAGATAAAAGTCATATCAGTGAGCTGTCAGTCTGATTGTAATGATACAGCTCAGCCGATTTGAAAATTGCAGCAATCAGTTTGCCACGTTCGCCTCTTTTGGATTCAACGTGGTCTCATTCTGAAACCACAATGGCAGAAGTTGCACAATCGCACTCATTATTACCCTGCACTGTTTCCCTAATGGCGTTCAATTACAGCACAGATAGCAGACGTGCAGCCTACATATATGATTTGACCAAATCACAGTTAGACAGGCGGGTCAGGACAATGTGAGGTTGCGTCATTCAGTGTGTTTGCAGGACACAGACATGACGAATGCATGTTGTTTTGTTGTTCTGTGAACACCCTATGTCAGGTCATGTAGAACACGTCGTGATGGTACTCAGTGTACTCTCATGAAAGTACATTGCTGCTAACAGTGCATGGTGCTCTGGATGCTCAGGCTGTCAAATGACTGCTGTGAGCAGCAAAGCAAACAAACACCTGCTGCAGCTGAGCTCTCGTGATATTAAAGTCATCATATCATGTCAGATGTAAGACCTGACTCCTCAGGCCACTTTAACACAAGAATAATTGAAATTAATTAAAAAATACAGACAAAGTGAGTCAAAGTGATTTCACAGTACAGAGTATTTAGATTTGATTTACAGTCTGTTTATTGCAGTACTCTACTGCAGCCTCATTCTTTTGTTAACGCAGATTGGACGTCTCTAGCATTATGATGATTAACCTCACCCCTGAAAACAAAAAGCACAGTGTGTTACTGCAGAACATGTTTATCTACCAACAGCAGGGGATTGAGCAGTAATGAAATGTTGCATCCTTTCGGAGGGGGTGGGGGTGGGGAGGTGGATTCCTCTCTGAGGTCCTCCACAGGGTGTCTCGCGCCTCCTTCCTATAAGCATCAACTGGACAGGGTTTCCTCTTATACTCGCTGAGGGTCTGAGGTTCAGGGGCTGCCATTTTCATTTATCGTTATCATATATTGTTTTATTGTGAAGCCCTTGGAAACCGCAACCGGGGGCTGTAATGAAGTTGATTAGCTGGGAGAGCCTGTGGGCGAAAAGAGGGGAGGGTGGGTGAGGAGTGCTGGCCAGCTCTATCAAAGAGCCGTGAGCCCTGAATACAGAGAGTTTAGGTGTCTGAGTGCAGCGTGTATTATTTTAGACTGAAAAATCATTGACGAAGGTTACATCCACATCACAACTCATTCAGTTCATCCCTTCACTTTTGCCCTTAAAATAGATGTGGCTGAGCAGAGGTGATGAAATCAATCAAGCACAATGTGCCATCTCCAAACCTCTAAACCAACCAGGCCATACATTTACTGTCGCTTCCTTTCAATTATTCTTTAAGCAAGTACAATCATGTCCTCTGGCTAATAATTATAAACTCAGGCAAAAGTGACAATGAGATATGCGTATGTCTCAGAGGCTTTAATTAATCAGTCCCAGCTTGTGGACATAAACACGTTGGCCCTGCTAAAAAAAAAAAGTATGCTGAATAAGTTTATTTTTATTATTAAAACAGTTTATTTGACAAATTGTGAACTGTAGAGTAAAAGTTTCAGTTAGAAGCAGATTATTTTGGGAAGTTTTATTGATTAGGTTATTAACATTTTTTAAAGTCCCAACTGCCCAGCAGCTTTATTTGTCTTTTTATGAATGATTTCAGAGCCAAATCGGACTATTTATCTATTTACGAATGTTTGGAAACACTATCGTTCTCATGGGGTTTTGAGGCTGTGAGACTCAGAGGTTTTTCAGTAAATAGAATAGAATAGAATAGAATAGAATCATTATATAGCTTGTGTCATTATACAGTGTACAATGACACAGGCTCATCATCAAACGAGCGAGACGCTCTTAAAATTCAAGAGGACAAAGGGTTGTGCTCCAGCTCCAAGGGCTGAACACGTATCTGAATGTCATGTTGATAAGCAGTCACATTGTTTCAGCCTTTCATTTTTTGTTTTTTGTCTGCCTGCATCTTACTTTCTGTGTCTAATGAGTGTGACCTTTTTGACATTTTTGGATTCCTGAAAATAAGGCTGCGTTTTTCTATTCATTATTGCACCTTCAGGTTGTTGTTGTTGTTGTTGTTGTTGTGGTGGTGGTGGTGGTGGTGTGAACGTGCGAGCTCTCGCCTGAGCCACAGGTGCGATGGTTGTCAGAGCTGATAAATATCATCTGCATCATGTGGAAGATGATCCGAGGGCTCGATGTCTCTTCTTTAATAAAGACAGAGCGGCATGTGAGATTTTTTTTTCCCAGATGTGTGATGTCTGTTGTCCTGTCAGATCAGACAGTGAATCGCCTTGCTCCGATAACCGATCAGTCAATCCCATCCAAAACTGATCATGTGTTAAAAATGAGAAAATGGATGGAGTTTACAGATGCAGCGCTGCGCAGGTTCAGACAGGGAACACGAGTAACATCAGCCTGACATCAGCTGATTTCTAATTGTCACTAATTATTTGCTGCACATAATGCCAGGCAGTTCATTGAAGCTGTCAGCTGTACATGTTAGCCACCAGCCACCCTGTCATTTAGTGGTTCTGCCACACTGCTCATTGACTTCACCAGCCCCAGTCTCTGTCTTTTCTGGTTGCCTAGTAATCAAGTCCAATTACGGAGGTATGTTGCTGTAGCTTTGTCCTTCATTATGATGTGCATCCCACATCTCATCGATATCTGTTTGCAAGACTTTGGCCTGTATGTCACCGGTTTGATCTCGGATTCAGATTCCATAATGGATTTCCATAGAATCTGTGCTGCCAAATACAGCTGAGTAAACACTTTAACAGTAATGCTTTTTTTTTAATGTGCACATTTATCCCAGAACCAAAACTTGGATTTAATTATATGCTGCATATTGCTTTAGGTGGAGTTCAGAAAGGAAGTGCTGCCATCATCACATAGGAATCAAGCAGCACACATCACTGTCAACCCTATAATTAATCACCAATCGCTTTGGGATTCAGCTCATAAACACTGTTTGTCATGGTCCAGAAAAGAAGCTCGATGACACAGTAATTGCTTTTGAAAAATAGTGCTGCTTGTATGTTGCTGTAGCTTTGTCCTTCATTATGATGTGCATCCCACATCTCATCGATATCTGTTTGCAAGACTTTGGCCTGTATGTCACCGGTTTGATCTCGGATTCAGATTCCATAATGGATTTCCATAGAATCTGTGCTGCCAAATACAGCTGAGTAAACACTTTAACAGTAATGCTTTTTTTTTAATGTGCACATTTATCCCAGAACCAAAACTTGGATTTAATTATATGCTGCATATTGCTTTAGGTGGAGTTCAGAAAGGAAGTGCTGCCATCATCACATAGGAATCAAGCAGCACACATCACTGTCAACCCTATAATTAATCACCAATCGCTTTGGGATTCAGCTCATAAACACTGTTTGTCATGGTCCAGAAAAGAAGCTCGATGACACAGTAATTGCTTTTGAAAAATAGTGTTGCTTGTTAACAAGTCCTCATTCCATCCATCACTCTGCAACTGTTTCCCTGTCTCCAAGTGTCGTCATGTCTTCAGTAAACAAAACGACAAATTGTTTGTTTGTTGGTCTCTTTCAAAATTACCCAAAATTACGCTTATGTCCTGATCTGCATCATAGATAGTGGAAGCAAACATTGAGTGGCGGCACTGAAAAGGCACAGCATCTATTAACATTCTTCCCTTAGTTTATTACATTCTAATTGGCATTGATGATACAGTAAAGTCCAGTTGTAAGTTCAATATTTGTTAATAAGTTGAGTTTATGGTGGTGATATAGTAATGTGTAACGATCAAGTCCAGGACTGGCAATTAATTTCACGCTGTGTGAATGAGAAAGACTGACTAGTAATCTGAATTCACACTGTTTCCAAACACTAATTTATTTGAGATAATTGTCAAAATAATCCCAGATGGGACTGTGGGAGAGGTGCTCATTGCCAAACATGAGTCTACAGCAGTGCTAGGAAATCCTGGTTGTTGGCACCGGGGGGTACAGCCTGTTTTCTATCTCATCACCTTGGTAATTAAAGCTCCTTGCATGTTCCCAATATTGTGGCCCTTGATTAGTCCTTCATTAGATGGCTGAAATGAGCGGCAACAACATATTTAACTAAAAAAAAAAACAAACAAAACTCCGCAGCCGTGCCCAGATGTGTGCAGTACAGGCAGTTGGCCTCATGAGACCATGGGAGCACTGCTTGTCCTAGAAACGTGTTGTAACCTATTTGGCTGTTGAGGCCAGAACAAACGTTTACATATGTTCTCAAAAATAGTTCTCCAGAGATAGTAACGGTTTGTGCTCATGGATCAGATGCTGACTTTAGCTCCCAGCTGTGTATTTGTGTTTATTTCCCCCTCAAAAAACAAATTTGTGAAAAAAAACCCAGACGTAAGCGACTTTACTGCGGTATGTTATTTCATATACGCACACCCAACATATATATACTCATAACCATAACCATCAAAACAACCATTATGCATATTGTATCATAATAAAAAAATCCCTATCTCTGTAGTCACCATATTATACAAAGCACTGCTCACTACCACCATTTCAACTATTTGATAATAGCTGTCAAATAATAATTATCACTCCTTTCCTTTTATTGCACAAAGGACAGTAACGCACAAGCCTGAACCTGTGAAAACATCTCGTCAGATGTCGAACCATGAATAACATTACCTCAGTAAAGTTGTTCCTTGTTTTTGATCTTCTCTTTGCAGCCTCTCTATGTGGACTTGATGCAGTATGTTCTCCTGTGTCTCTGTGGGGTTTTTCTCCGGATACTTCATTTCCCTTCCCACAGTCCAAAGACATGCATGCTGGGGGTTAGGTTAATTGTAGACTCTAAATTGACTGTAGGTGTGAACGTGAGCGTAAATTGCTCTTTGTCTCAGTTTGTTACCATGTGATAGTCTTGCCACCTGCCCAGGCTTTTACCCTATGTTTTACCCTATGTCAGCTGGGATTGGCTGCAGCTTCCCTCTTGACTGTGAGGACTTCAGCAGTATAGATGGATAAACTGTTCTTCCATCAAGTAATAGTGTCTATTTCCTAGAAGCACATCTTCAGACAGGTCCTGGTGGGTTGAGCTACATGTAGCATCTCTGACTGAAGTATCTGACAGGCAGCTCAGCAGGCTTCAAAGAGCACGCACTTGCAATGTGACTTTAATGGAGCTGAAAACTTCAGTCTTTTCAGGTCAGAAAATTCTGCATGTAAACGAAAGACTTTGGCCGAAAAGCATCTCTTGAGACAGACATGCAGTCATAATGACTCAAGATCCACGTTAGCTGGGATCCTTTTATCCTATGCATTCATAACTTGTATGCAAAAGGTGATATCAAGCCAAAGCGGTGATTCTGTAGATACAGTTGGAACTGGCAGTGGGAGCTTTTGCTGCAGTGGTAATACATGGTCATCAAAGTAAACCAACAGAAATGAATTATTGATGTGTTTTGAGAGACACCCATACATCATTATGGCATTTTAGGAGGAAAACAAAATAAAAAGGAATTACTGAGTAGGCAGGCGTCAGGTCAGTCTGGGCGCACAAGCAAGGATACAAAAATCAACCCTAACCCAGCAGCCTACAAGATGTGACCCCCTGCAATGGTCCATCATCCAGCCATCTGTTTGGAAGCTCACTGTGTCATAGGAAGATATAAGGATGTGGGAAGTAAATAGCCACAGGATGTAAAAAAAAAAAAAAAAAAGCAAAAATACAGGAGGAACACTCTGAGCCTGCAGCCGAGGCGGAACAGTGAATAGTTTACAGCTTGGGAAAAAAAAAGTGGCCAAGGCTTTCATCAACAGCCGAAGGCGTCTTCAGAGGCAGATAAAAAATGAGCAGCAGGTGGCTGTGGCGGAAGAGAAATGACTTCACTGTATCTGGGAACCAAAGTCGCAAAATTCATCTCAAGGGATCTATGGCTCACAGTAATTTGTGATATATACTATATACTGGCAGGTTGTGCTTGATAAAAGCGAATGCGGCGTACTCAAGGTGTGTGCAGGACATTTAATCTGTTCCACTTCACCACTGTTTGTAGGCGTCACTGGAAGCTGATTCTGTTTTTTTTTATTCAGAATGCCTGTTTTTTTTTTTAGATTTTAGACAAGGCAGGTTTATTGATGTGGTTTTATTCAGACCTGTATTAAAAGTATTTATCAAAGGCATGCGGAGATAGGTTAAAATAAAGGATTAGGAGGGAATTGAAGGGCAGGGGCTACATTTTCACAGGATGACAAGTTAACATTAATCACCAGAGGACCCTTTATTCCTTAGAAATTAAAAAAGTGATCGATTATTCCCCATTTTCTGAGAATCAATAAAGGGTGTGCGGTGACTACAATTGATCAACATGGTGACAGAGGGAGGCTGTAAGAAGGGTCGTGACCTTTGCAATCCAAGGGGGAGAAATGGTAATGAAAGGCTCTGAAGCAATTATCCTGTGAGCGCCAGGATTCTCCGTATGATCAATGGACCAATATGTCCCCGTGTCTTCTGTCACCTTAAGTCTGCAGCAGCCTCCTGAATCCGCTGGACCTGTCAAAGGAAACAGTGCAGTCATCAACAGCGAAAGGTTTTTGTGATTTTAAGCCCCGACTCAAATGTCACAACTCACAGCAGGTCAGCAGAGCCCCGACACGTCTTAAAGGACAAAGCCTGCACAACACACACAACACAAGCACAGGCCGCTGCTTTGAGCGTGCGATTGTGTGTGTGATTGTGCGTCACAGTGGTACGCGGAGGTTTGACAGTAGCTTGTGTGACCAAGTCGCAGGGCCTCCGGTGAAGCATATTAAATCTACAAAAGCAGCCCTGTGGTGGGTCTTAGTCATCCTGCAGTTCCGATCAGAGCAGAAAACACAGCTATCCTTGTGAGCAGTGGTCGCTGTCACTCAACATAATTCACTAACACCTCTGTGTTCTGTCTGAGAACCAGAACACCACCATCGCACTGCAGTAAAGAGTTGGAGATGATGCTTTTGGTTAATCGTATGGTCAGAAATGAAATAACCAGCAAAACAAAATGATATAGTTTTAATCCAATACTTGATAATAGAGGAGTTGAACATATATACAATTTACTAGCTTTCATCTCATTCAACCAAAGCATATTTTCCAACATGTTGAACCAAAGCGTTCCAGAAAAACATTCGTTTTTTTTTTAATGGCGAGCATTCAGCTGCTGTGTTCAGCAGGTTGATTCCGCTATTAAGAAATGTGATGCATAATGCTGCTGGATCTGGGGGCTTCTTTTGTTTTAGTAGACCACAATGTTTTAATCTCTCTGATTATACTCCTCCACAGTGTGAAGATCGACTGTTTACTGAGTGGAGCGCCTTTAGCTAATAACACTGTCTGGGTCCAACAAAGCACACTGGAGCCATTATTTATCTTTATACAATCCCAGAAGGGACAATTACCAGCAAACAGCGTCAGGTTTTCACCGCGATGTAGTTGATACTGTAAACATGGCCGACATTTATTTAAGGGCTTTGTCCTCTGAATCGGGTAAATGAATACGTTAATAGTTGTGGGGCTTTGACATTACACCATTTTGAATAACAAATTTCAGATGAAAGAAAATAACCTCATGTGTGCTGTGGTGGCTGAGTAGTGGTGGAACACTGCAGTACACTCATTTTCCAGATATTTTCTCGGGTACAAAAGGGTAACAGAGCTGCGATGTCAAGGTGAGAGATGCAGACTTAGATCTGGAAGACATCTCCCACTAATGATCAGATTTTCTTGGAGAACCTGCATGGAGAAGGGAATGAGTAACAATGCCTTAGAGGCATCACAGTGGGGAGTGTTGGTGGCGTGCACTCACGCAGTTAAGACTGGTCTTATTAACTCTCCAGTAAAGGCAGAGAAGGAGGAAATGCTCATTCCGACAAATAATATTTCTGCGTATACATATCTGGCTCATTTTGACACCAGTGGTGTTGTCATGGTGAAGGTCTTGCTGCTGCGACACAAAATCTCAGTCGGTGGATCCACAACTGGCGGCTTATATATGATTCAAATGTAATTTTCTGCCTCCGCTATTGAAATCAGTGAACACGGGTTCATTTCGAAATGTGATTGAACGGCCTCAGTTAATCTGGTGATATTTGATACATATTCTGATAAATGATGGTCTGACAGCGTTTTGGCCCAGACTGAAATATTATAATACTAACTAATGGTGGATTGTGATGAAATCGCAGATCCTCATGTTCCTCTCAGGAAAAAATGTAAAAACAGAGATGAGCCGCTCATTTTTTTTCGTTTTGTGCCACTATCAGGTAAAAATATTCACTGGTAAATCTCCTGCACAGTAAGTCTCAGCTGTAAATAGTTTACATGTTGAGCTATTCACACACTGATATCACCATTTAGTTCAATGCAGCGTTCCCTAAATAGACAACCTCGCTTAATATAATCATGTTCAGCACCACCACAATTTTTTTTTTTTTTTTGAGGAACCTCTTCATTCAGATAGATGGACAGATGATAGATAGCCTAAATGGGCTGAATGAATAGATACAATGCAATAACTGCCTTTCTCCTGCTTTGTAGTATCAACATGATTTTTTTTTTCAATTTTAGACTAAAGACTGCCTGTAGTGCATTTCACCTGACAAGTGTTTTAACCTTGTCCACGATGCTTCCACAGCAATGCACGAGAGTGAACAGTGAAAACCTTTCACTGTCACAGACAGTACACAACACTGAGTGTGTGTTTGTTTTGCATATGCAGATTTTTTCTTCTATTATTCCAACTGGCAGATTGTGCTCTCACCTACAACACATCGACACACACACACTCAACAATAATCAATGCATCTGTATTTCGGATCACATAGCGACTAAGAGAATGGATTAAGAGAGCAAAGACATCAGCATGCAAATGATGCCACATTAGATTTATTTGCCCAGAGGATGCTGCTGTCGTGGTGAATGGTTTAGTGAGCTAAGCCACCGGGGCACCTGTTCCAATCTCTGTCTTAATGATCAAGTGAGGAGGGCGGTTCGATCTCTCTCTCCTGTAGTATCCCTTGCCGATCCCAAGAAAACTATCATCGCTTTTATCTCGTCATGTTGAGATTATTTGAACTCCTCCCCACTGCAGTCTGAGCCAGAATTCACTCCATCTACTGCAATTAGCCGTACACACAGCCACTGGACTTCTAACAAACAATAGAGACACGCTGATATCATGCCCATAAAAGCACCACTGTGCTAGTTTCCATATTGTTTCAGGAAGTACATTTTACACCTTTGATTTCTTTGAAAGCCACTTGAGACATCACAACTACTGGGACACCAGTCTGCTCCAATATCTGTGTTTCAGTTCTCCACTTCCCATGTATCATGCATTTAGGTAATCATTACATGCCAGGCTCTGTGATCACGGATAATTACAAACAGATTCCTGGTCAATAACTACAATCGTACTGCATATAAATCAGATTTATGTAACTGGTTTCTTCTAATCTAATTCTTTATCTGACTGTTGCTTCAGGTTACAGAATATGTGCATTAATCCAAACTGTAAAATGTTTACTGCCTTAATTTTTCAGCCACTTCTTCCCAGTGCAATAAAAATGCCAAGTAAAACTATGTGAACTATGTATTTAATACATAGAGGACTGGACTGATAACTGAGAGTCTGAGCTCGCCACAGTATTTTTTGATTTTTACTCTGTGATTTCTACTTTCCAATAAGCGGTGGAGCTTCTGAGCGCTGTCTCACCCATCCGAAGTCCATCCACGGTCTGGTGTTTTCCTAGGAACAATGAGCACAGCTTGATAACGCAGCAAGACTCCAAATCAAATTAAGAAGCTGACGGCACGTATCCACGCATCCACAATCGGATCACATATTGTAAATAAGTTTTACTTTCTTAAAAAGAAAGCCTCCTGTAGTTGACATCAGAAGATTGGATTGGTCCCAGCCATGCATGCAGGACTGTCTCAGCAGCATCCCCTGCTTGTAAGACTACATGTTGGGCATTTCTTTTTATCTAACTGGAACAACCTCTCAGCATGCCCAGAGCTGAAACCCAGGAGAGCTGCTGAAAATAAACAGTGATGCTGGGAGGAATGCATTAAGTCAGAAATCTCTAGCAATTATCAATATCATGGGTATTCTGTTCGAGTTTTGGTTTAGATAATACACACGTTACAACGTAAAAAACAAATTGTCTCATAGTTGTAGTGAGCATGGCTGCAAATAACAACTGTTATTGATTTATTGATTTATTTGTGGATCAGGGCTTATGCTCTGGGAACCATGAATGTCTGTGCTAAATGTCTTGCCAGTCCATGGTGTGCACTACGTAAGAGAGAGCTCTGACCTGCTGGTGATGCTAAAAGGAAGGTCAGGAGTTTGATGTGGGCCACCGATATACTGTTCAGATAAAGATCAGTTTGATCCAAAGTGGTTTACCGGCCGTCACTGCCATCACATGATTATTGAAAGCAGTAGTAGTAAATTAGTGTCTCTTTTGCATTGTAAATACTCCTTAATTTGATTTTTATTCAACATTTAAGTGTTTAAAGAATTTGTGTCATTTTCAGTTCATATAAGCTCTAAATTTGATCATCTTTAAAGATTTTACTGGGCTGTAAGTGTAATAAACTAAAAATGGGATTGAATCAGGGAAGAAAACATTATTTTTATGACTTAATGGTATTTAACTTGGTTACGCAATTACTGCAGCACTCCCTAAATCATATGCTGAGCTGTAATGTTGAGGATTAGCCTTGGCCTAGTTTCCCTTCTCACACTGCCATACAGACGCTGTTTCACTTCTAAACATGGCTCCGTTTTCCCTCTTTACCGTGCTCCTTTTTTGCTCTTTATTACAGTATCACAGCCCTCAGTGATCTGGCAGGAACCTAACACACATGATAAGTCAATGCAAAGCCGCGATGGGAAGCACTGCGAAGCTGAGGCGGGGCTGAAGGTATTTCCACGTGTTTGCACTCATCCGCTACAGTTCTACCGTTTCCTCGTCCTTTTCCTTTGTCGATATTTAAGTTCACATGACCCAGTTTCTCTTAACTTTCAACCCAGTTTGTCATGACTTCTTCATAATAAAGCTTCCAGTCATTATAGCACCACAACCCATAGTCCAATCCATCTGACTTGTACCCAGCGTCATTTTCATTGGCACCCTTTAATCTGTGATTGCGGTGTGCTTCTGTTGTTTTGGTCGTCGTGATCTCGTAGCACTGGAGCGCTTGATGAAATTGCTGCCTGCAGCTCTTTGTGTTAACTCTTTTTGCACAGCGAATGTGGCAGTAGCTCTTTGTTCAGTCTCTCGCTGTCATTTTTGAGACACCATTACGATAGCTATGCTTCTGAGATATTCCCCAATACCTTGAAAACTGGTCGTATACTAGTGGGAATAGGTCGGAGGTTTAAACTTCACATTGCATATTTTGCGTGTTTACAGACATTTTGTCATTTTGTCAGAGTAGGAAAAACAGAGCAGTAAAGGAAAAGAGGATCCTGCATCCTGATTGAGCGAGAGCAGTCAGTGGAACAAATAGCCCACTGGCAGAATATTAATCGGGAACTAGTTTGATGACTGATGATTTCCAGTGAAAATACCAAGCATTTACTGCTTTCATTTTCTTAAATGTGACATTTAAAGTCACTTTAGGGTCTTGGACTTGTGATAGACATTTTTAACAAATAATAAACTGAAAATGAATAAAACATAAATATAAAGTTATTTCCTGTTCTTGGTTCTTTCCACTTATTATCACCATGGAAACCTGGCTCACCTGGAGGTACGAGTATTGATCACCTTTTTAGATAAAGTCCATTTGTTTTTTGTATTTAATTTACGTCAGACTCATTTGATGTAACTTACATCTATCAGCTTTCATGTTGGAGCCATTTATTCTTTGTATCATTCATAACAGTGCATAGATTGTATAACAGTCATACAATCTATGCATGTTCAGCTATTTGCTAGTATTTTTTGATTAGCTATTGATATGGAGGGAGTCAGGTCTGGCATTACACGTACAAAGATGCGTTTACATGTCTTTTGGGGACAAAGGGCAAATAGAAGACACTTTAATGTTAACAGCCATTGGCTCATGAGACAGCCTGGACAGGTTATCTGTTGCATCTGGCTGCAAAGTGACCTTCACTGTGTCTGGAGAGGTGGTGTGGGAGGGAGGAACTGACAGTGAATGTAAATCACACATCCCTTTAGCTGATTAGAGTGCCATATGTAGTCTAGCAGCAGAAAATATGGAGGACCACCCAAGTCCTGGGGTGCAAAAACTGCCTACCAAGAAAAGGTCTTGCGAGGAAATGACAGGTTTACACGCTGATTTTTAATGGTGTGTCCTTTGTAAAGAGTGCAAGTACAGACTGCACTCAGAGTGACTTGCCATCATAACCAATATGACAAAGTGAGGTTGCAGCTGGGAATACCAAATGGTAGGAAAGGACAGGGTTTTATCACAGACATACTGCAGGGACATGGGGAAGTGATGTGATGTGATGGCAGCAGAGTGTAAGGATGGCTGTGCTGTATGTCTGGAGCTTGTACCTATCTCTAAAAATGTCCTTATACATAAAGGCCCCAGGGAAATTATAGTGATGAGGGAAGTGGCGAGGTGGCTTTTTGCAATGTAAGCTGGGGAGACGTATGAATACTTGCATTCTCTGTGATAAGGGGGTTGTAGTCAGTCTGGCTGCTGTTTAGTATAGCTCTTCACCGTGAAATGTAGTTCTGTCAGTGGTTAAAGGCAGGACATTTTTTGCATTCCCGATCAGTTGTAGAAGCAGTAAGCTTAATAAAACAAGAAACTATGTGTAATACTGCTGCTGCTCTGTGTGTAAGTGCCCACATACCACACTTTGAATCAGAGACTATCTATAAGAGCTTTTTTTTAGCATGATCCAGGAGTTACCTGCAAAATGAACTTTTGTTTATTTACCTTGAAGCCAGCAGTGAAGTGAGGCCATGAGTCACAATTCTGATTCAGTTTAGAGATTCCACTGTGTGTACTTCTATATTTCTGGTCAATGCACAATACAGGGGGTCCTCGAATTACGACGGTCGCGAGTTACGTTGTTTTCGTGGTTACGACACATCTCCCGTGAACTTCCTTGTTTCGGCTTAAGCGGTTTGCCCCGTAAATATGTACAGACTTCACACGGGAACTAGTTGGTCTCAGCGCGCCTGCCGGCTCTCCAACACCTCCACAGCACAGCTAGGCTACTCTGCCTTGTGTTTACTTATGTGAAATGGACGGCTGGCGGGGGGAG
>JAFBJQ010000347.1:78463-101753 GCA_016785345.1 Trinectes maculatus | reverse complement strand
TCTCCAACACCTCCACAGCACAGCTAGGCTACTCTGCCTTGTGTTTACTTATGTGAAATGGACGGTTGGCGGGGGGCGCAGCGGCAGTCGGTAAGGAGATGCACATGGACACAGATGCGTTCGGGATCGTGGCAATACCATAGGTTTATTCACAACACAGGGTCTACACGGTTGATATCAGAAATCTAAAGGAAATGCTCATTACACTCGCGATATCAACCCCTACAGTGACAAAAGACAATTCCCCATAGTAAACTCTTATTGTTATAGCGACATCTAGTGGCACAATGTATGCACAATGGCACAATGAATGTATGTTCCGACTAACGTCGAAATTCGGTTATGACACATTCTCAGGAACGGATCTCCGTTGTAACTCGAGGACCCCCTGTATTAGTTTCTGGAATAAACATCCTCCTCTTGCAGTTGAATGGGAGTAATTTAATAAAAGGACCAATTAGAAATTTTGTGGTATTTATGGCTGCCATTAGAAAGTTTTGAGAGTGGGTTGAGATATTGATTGCTGTATAGATTTGATTCAGGTAAACATCAGAGGGCAAACAAACCCTAAACCTCCAGACTTCCCTTTCACATTTTCAAGTCAGACCGGAACTTACTTACTGAGACGTGCATTCTGTTTTCAGGATTTAGCAATAACCATGTTTGATGGGTAGTGGATGGATTGAAGGATGTTTTTACCAGTCCCACTAAAAGCATTTCTCTATAATAAACATGTCTTTGAGACCAAAAGCGTTCCACACTATTTTAATCAAATACAACTACCGGTATCTACAAATGCCATTTAATGCAAAGAATACATATGCACATTTACCCAGATATCAATCTTTTGCTCTTAGTACTTATTGGAAAACATCATGCAAGGAATTTTCCTTGATCTGTCAGTGGTGACGTATCTTTATGGATCTTTTTTATGGAACAGAATCAAAGTTAGTTTTTTGTCTTAAAAAGACAACCTTTGGATTTTTAGGATTCTTTGTACTGCGTGTCACAGGAAGGGCCATGCAATGCTAATTTTATCTTGCTAAAAATAAAGATGAAAAGCAGTACATTGTTGCAGGTACAGTCTCTGTGATATGGTGAAGGAACAGAGTGAAACCTCGACACAGAGAGTGTCAGAACATGAATCCGTTTGGGTTATTAGGTGGATAAAGTGGTAAATATATTTTTTTCATGCAGTCTAAGAATAACAGCTCTGCCTCACACAGAGAGGTCACAGGTCAGGATCAGCTCCTGTAGGTGTTATTGCTGAAAATGACAGCTTTCCAAATGCAAGGTGAAACCGGGTATTGAAAAAGTGGCAATGCAACAAAATGTACACAAATCAGGACACATTCAAGACATGGAGTGCTAGGAAAATAATCCTAGCCCTTAACAGTAATCACTGAACCTATGGAAATTTCTTTCTTTCTTTTGTACCGCACACTAAATCAAAGAACAGAATTCATTTTAGTTTGTTGGCACGTACAAACTGTTAAATGTACAGTACACATTTGTCTCCCAAACTGTGGCAAATTCAAATGGCTCAGCAGGAATTATAATGCACATTTTATTCCTGAAGGAGTTCATCCATATGTAGGAGCCAGTAATAGTTTTAAGCGGAGCCATAAAAAATAGTGGAGCAGAAATGTATGTATGAATTTGGATTCGGTTGGCCGTCTTTGAGTTATGAAGTCCCCCGACTGTTATTGTGGAGGAAGGACACAGGGTTGAGACACCATCCAGAGGATCAACGTGGTACTACAAGAAGGGAGCAAGAAAACATGAGTAGGAGTTGAATTTCCTTTCTCCTCAGTCATCTGTGATAAGGCTTCCTGACTCACAGCAGTGGTCACCAGATGGTGCTGCAAAGGCAGGTTTGATCCATGTGTTGCTCATACAGGCAGGAGGATAAAGGAATGAGGAAGTGCAGGAGCACTCGCATCACTGTAATCACCATAACTCTGGTGTCTGGCATGCAGACAAGTGACTGATGGCAGCTATAAATCCAGCATAGGAGAAAAAAGGCTCTTATATATGCTGTGGAGGAGAGTGATGCTTTGCACTTTGGAAATTGGAGCAGTCCAAAGGGACAATGATTCTTACTTCTTAATGGAAATATCGTATTAGCACCAGAGACAGTTCCCCTTCTACTCGTCAGTTTGATCATTTAATGAATGGGAGTTTTGTGTGGCAGTGGATAATTGAATGTCTCTGTGACCAAATTTCAAATGTACAATCTGTATTTTTCTTTTATATATTGAGATGCATTCCTTTATTTTCTTAAATGGTGTGCATGCCTTACTTCACTGACTCTTTTGATATGATCCTATTGGTTATTAACAGGTAGGACTCACATCTAGGTTAGGTCTGACATAGAGATAGGGAAGAGACATTAAAAATAAGTCTTCTTTTAAACAATGTAAAACGTGAATGCGCTTTCTCTGAGGAAGCAGTGCTCTTTCTGATGTTGAATTAATAATACATGTCAACATGAAAACAACACCACAAAGGTCCAGCTCACACTGTTGGGCAGCTCATACTTTACACTGCATGTCAATGGGCCACACAGTATTTTAGCTTAATCTGTGTTTGTTTGCAGCATGAAAGGGGCATATAACGTGTAATAGAGTTACAAATGTGAAATTTGAAATCTCAAAATTGAAGTCATCTAATAAACTTAATTGACTTAATTACCAACACTTTAAAAACAATCTCTCTGTCCACTGCTGGTTTCCACAAATCTGATCATTTGCCATTTGATGTCATGCAGTAGAATTTGCAGTGTGACGTGTTCAGGGTGTTTCAGATATTTTTGTAAATAGTATGATTAGATATTGGATGCCAAACAGCAGTGGAGCTCAGGACATTTCTAGAGGTTTGTGCTTTAATGGATGGTGTGCAGGAAAACTTTCCCCCTGAGTCAACTCATCCGATCTAAGTAAATTCGTAACAATCAAAAACCAATGTAGTATTTTTTTTTCTGAGTAACATAACACCAGACTCTGGTTTCTCAGTGTCTTAATCATGTTTCATGACTAGTTAAGTCTAGTCTAAACCAGTTAAGTTTTTTTCCAGCAACTTCACTATTTTTAAGCGAAAATATATAACATAATATAGTGAGTGTTAGATGAGTAGAGTCCATTGCATTATGGGTGAATAGTGTGCATCAGCGACTCACTTAGAATTATATTTAGGATGCAGCCCCTCGACTCTGAGTGCATGTTTGTCTCCTTCCCTTGTGCTTGTACTTCATATTCAAAACCTGTTATGAATCTGTATGTCCCAGGGAACAGTATCATAAAATCCAACAATATAAACACCAGGTGATTTTTTTTGCTGCCGTTTTTATTTGATCATTATTTGATTCATTTTTCCTTAAACATTAAAGCTAGAAGTCCTGTTTTTTTCCTCTGTTGCTTTAGTAATGCCGAATGGAAATGATGGGATTTCCTTGCCCACACAGGGAGGCAACGTGTCTGTCACTCACGCTGCTCCACCATTTGACAGAGAAATATGGTTGCATGGTGGCTTCATGCCATTTCATCTGACATGATCACACACACACACACACACACACACACACACACATACACACACACACACACACACGTGTCTTCTATACACATGTCCCAATTTTTTTCACAGCCTTTCGTCTTCACTCATCTTGTCTTTTTTTTTTTAAATAGCTCTTTGTTCTCTGCCCATGTCTATTTTTATCCCAGCGTTCATGGGAGGAGTCAGAGAAATGACGAGGCTTGGGAGACTTGCTCATCTCCATGGCAACTATATTGCAAGCTTTTATTGTCTATTATAGGCTTTTCTTCTATGTGATATACCTTGGTTGGTCTTATCTTATTATCAGATTTGTCCAGGACCATACTTACAGCCATTTCCTCTCCAGATGCTCTATGGAGGTCTTTTTTCCATGCACACTTGCTCCTGTGGTTCCTCATCTCTCCACGATGTCCACCTCTCGCCAGCTCCCTCCCCCCACGAGCAGATTGAGCTGTCTTTTCCTCTCTAAACCAATGGGCGTGCTGTTGTAGAGTAATTCAGTACTAACCCACGCCTCACTCATGAGACACAGTTTGGATGCCATTCGTTTTGCTACCACTGTGAGTCCTACTTTCATAGAGACCAAAAATCTCTGTGGGCTTTGTTCGGTTCCAGGGGGGGTTTCCCCATCCCCACCTCCACCTCCCCCTTCCTGGATCCTGCTGAGAAATGAATCTTCTTTCGTCAATAACTGCAGTATGGCACCCTCTTTTGAAACACTCACTGTACTACTGGCTTTGTTTATGATGTAGGATAATTACAACACATGTATCGTTTTTATTTTTCATTAAGCTTTTATATGCAAAATATACCTGGAAATATGATAATGACATACAACATACTATTTTTGGGAAATTAACATGCAACATAGTGTCATATAATCATACAATGTTTTCAAAATTTTTGAAACATTTTTATAAATCACTTCCTGTTCGATCTTCATTTCCTGCTGCAAAAACTGTTGTTTTGAATGGGTCTAGTCAAATGACGCCATTTGTACTAATTGAAGCAGCATGGACAAATCAGGCAATCCATTATTCCATCATGGATGTCACAGTCATTAGTCATCTCCTCATCAAAACATTTTTCACCCACTGCAACTCACTGTCTTGCTCTAGAAACAAGCCAGGCATTCAATCCCACACGTGGGATTTTCCTTCCACGCAGGAAAAGCGTATGCTGTGAGTGAAAGCTCCTGTGCTCTGGTGCACAAACCCACATGGAGAGAGCAGTAGAGACAGTTACAGGAACTATAATGGTACCAACATGAAGGGAGGTTGGGGCTTCTATAGAGGTGCTCCAATTAAACGGGAGGCAGAAATATGTCACTGAGGCGAAAAGCAGATGCACCCCTTTTTTTTTAGTCCATTTAGTCCTGCCAACATGCCATTAAAGAATAAAAGAATATGCTAGCACCCAGACTAACAAAGCCAGGTGAGACAATGAAGTTAATTATGTGTTGCCTTTTGTGCCAGTCCACAAGAGCCAGCAGATGCTAGTAGCCCCGAGAAACTAAGTGCTCACCTATGGGCCTCCAGATTGCCCCTATAAGAAATCCTTTCACCCGTCTGTCCGTTTCCAATGGCAACAGTCGGCCCCCTCTGTGTCATCTGCCAGCAAGGGAGCAGGTGGACCCAGCGGGGCCAGGTGGAGGCTTCACCTGTCACACTTCCAGAGATGTCCCACGCATGCCAACACAAACATAAATGGAGGCACAAATAGTTCAGACCTGTGATATTTCAAGCAGGTTTCATTATGCAAAACACATGGAACCCACTGCGTGTGCGCACACACACACACACACACACACGTACATAGGTAAACACACAGGCATTTATAAATAGGCATATTTGCTGTGCATATGATTAGAATGCAGGGAGTTTGTTTTCCATCAACCGCGTGTCTGACAGTGGGTGTTGAGGCTGTCCCAAAGACTGTATATAAATGTATAGTACCCTTATATACAGTCAGTGGGGCGGTCCAGCTCAGTCTGTCTGGATGTCACAGTTTACATAATCTGTGGGAATTATTTAGGTTCACTGCAGCATCATATGTCATAATGATCCATTTTTCATCATAACTAAAGCTATTTATTTGGAGCTGTGCTCTGGGTTGTCCTTTTCTTTATGGGTTCACTGTAGCAGTACAGAAACGTCAAGTATGTTTACTCACGAACAGTCTGAGCTACTTGTCCTTTATTTTCCATTTTTCTATTCAAGAGGCAAATATTGCAATTTGAACTCCAGCACATTTGTAGTTACTGTTTTTGTATGGAGCAAAGGATTTAACACATGATCATGTTGTCCAGTTCTTAACCTCTGAGTCCTTAATGTCTTAAGGAATTCAAGAATTTATATTTGTATATGCACACTTACATTCATCTTTATTTTGTAAAACTTTCTAACTTGAGTTCAAGAGATGTTATCAGCCCCGAGAGTCCACTGCTGATAATCAGACAGAGTGGTCCTCGTGAACAAGAGGAGGACTGCTGTTTCGCTGCTAATATGGGTTGTATGAGGGCTGCGTGTGACCCTTGACGTGAAGTGAGTGACAGTCCGGCAATCCACGACAGCATCTAAGGTCACAGCCCCCCACCCTGAAATACAGCGCAATCAATGCTGGGAATGAGATGCGGTGTGACGAGTGGTCTATCAATACCTCCAGGCAGAAGGAGGTAGATTCATAAATCAATTGTGTCTCTCCGGTTCTGATTGTACAAGAGCACTTACAATGGTCGGACAAGGGGGCAGGCCAGCACTGAACTGCAGTTTTTTTCCCAAACAAAAACAAATCTCCTCAAATGAAATTATATTAAGTTTATGCAATTGCCACGTTAATTATCGCTCCACTGTGCAGAAATCGAATTCCCTTTTTCTTATGAGTATACGGGATTTGAGGAAAGTTGCTGAATGAAGAAAACACTGTGGGCCTTTTATGCAACCCTGCAAATAGATTGATGATTTAGAAGAGAGGTATGACAATGATGGAATACGCCATGTTATTAAACTACTGGTCTAGTGAGCAGTACTTGATGTTTCAGCATTGACTACTAAAATCAATTACAAATCCCCTAGAAATTATATGTTTTCTTCTTTTTTCTCTCTCACTCCTTGGCCCCGCTTGCTATCCCTCCACAGTACTGACATGATGAATGTACAGGGACAAATTCACACGCCATTTCTGTGCTGACAGTGTCGTTCGAATGATGTAGTGTCTTCTCATTCTCTTTACCAGAAGGAGAGAAGCCAATACCTTTACTGTAACACTACATGACTAACCAGGCGATGTCACGGATTATGTACCAGGATGACGTCTGTCTGTCTGTGTTGAAATTTCCCTCTCACATTAAAAGCCGTGGTTCATCCAGTAAACCACGCTGCCAGTGGATGTGAGTGGTGACATGTGTGTACGATGTGATATTACACTTAGTTGCCTGCTCAGTGTGTACATCCTGTTCCTGTAAAAGGGTGAGTATCCGTGCAGGGGCACTGAGGCCTGACCTCTGGTCCCCCAGTTACCCTCAGTTGGGAAATCAATGAAGCGTGTGTGCAAAAAGGCTCCCACAGGACAGTCCACATCTGCACAAATCAGCACTGTTTTGCCACCACCATTTTTTCTCAGTTCTGTCAGATGAGATCAGAAGGCACAAATGTGCTGCATTTTACACACCTACACTGGATAGAGTCACACACACACACATATATATAAGCATAAGATACCCAAGGGACAGGTGATGCTGGCCATAGTTAACACGGTTCAGAAATAATTCATGAGATAAGTAGCCCATGAAACATACAAATACGACTGACCAAGACTTTTCTTGATAGGAAAATATTATACATGTTTTTTTCAACATGAAATATGAATGATTGATTGCTGTAACAGAATACCTTTTTCTGGTTGACACAGTATGTTTGTCTCGAATGACAGAAGTTTGATCTTTATCCAAATCTTGACCACCATCATAACCTGCACTGTAAAACTTCCTCCAAATCTCCTTCCTCCAATCCATTTGCTTGTCCAGGCCCTTTAGTTGTCTCTGGCCTTGTCTTTGCTTGATAGTGTGCAGTATATGAGCTTTTCCCCCTCGGGTCTCTCAGACATGCAGGATACTGAGCTGTGCACATTTAGGTTGACAGATTAGTTTCCATTTGGTTTGACACCACGAGAGAAGGGCTTTGTTTGCCTGCAGTAATAACTGCTACTTTCCGGGTTGGCTTAGTGGGGTAGCATGGCCTGCTAGAGGAAATATGGGGGTCCAAACCCTGACCCAGCAGGTCCTGCCCATGAGGTCGCAACCTCATGGCCTTGGAATATGAGGTGAATCATCTACTGTATATGGGAATCCATATATACCAAGCAAAGCAGAAAAAAGCCCGGGGGAAGATTCTGTTTCTAAATTAGTGGCCACTGAAGGCCACATTACGGAAGAATGCATAATCAGGCTTCAAGTGCGCTTAATTCAACAGTGACCATCTCAGAGAGCGAGGGTGGGGGGGCGGCAAGTCAGTCAGTCATGTGCTCATTTGTGATATCGATTGTGATTATAATAAATGCAATGTGTGCTCAATTATGACATAACTTATTTAATAGCAGACTGAGTGCAATGTTTGCTATGTGAATTTACATGACACAATAATATATGGTGTCATACATTTATGCATTTTGTGCTCTATACGTACACAGACAGCGATGAACTGACATGTGTTTCTTAGACGTGATTTATTTGTTGCATCGAGGTGAGGTCACCTCTCTAAAAGAGAAGCGCAGCTGCTTTGAGATGCCTCAGGTCCCTTGGCAGAACCCCAACACACAAACACACACATGCACTCAGGCAGACATACACATAAACACATATTGACATGTACACACACATGCGTCCTCTCCCTTGTAGTGGTCTCTGAAGTGGTTCCTGTTGGGAGCGAGTGTGATGTGGATCAGGATGGCCAGAACACAGTCAACATGAGAAAATATGGGTGCATGAAGGAAGAAATGTATGAATTAACAAAAATGTAAGGTACTTAATATATATTTAATTACACAGCGTAACACACTTGTTGATTTGTTTATCTACTGTAACGGTCTTGTCAATGTTTCACAAGTCACCTTATCGAAATTCACTTTTGAATGTTCAAACTAGTATTATCAGTTTCTCCTGTGGCATGAGGACCTTCTCCACCTCCCAATCCAATCATAGTTACAGCCGACAACCATAGTTTTCTTAACAGCATAATATGGGTCAAGCTGCTTGCACAGACAACAGGGGTTGTTCACACAAAAAGTTGCATTTGTATTTAGTTGTTGTATAATCCCACTGAAGGCCAGCAGGATAAGAAACATCATATTATTAAGTGATATTGATCCAAGCCTAAAGTAAAGGTCTGAGATTATACTACATCAGAATGCATGTGTAAGAATAATCAGGATAATTATTATAACAACTATTAAGTGGATAATTGTCTTTACTGACCTGACTGTCTGAAACCATACAGTTCCTAAGGACAAGAAGAGACATGTTTAACATCCAGCCTCTCCCTCACACAGTGTATCCATATATTGATCTCATCACAATCAGTGAGGCCAATGAGCCGTGAACAGTACAGTGCTTGTTGATTGCTCCAGACTAAAATGGCATTGACCTTAGGTTATTTTATACCTCTGTTACATATTGTAGAGAACATGCATGCACCGTTCAATGTCACTTCAATTGTAAAATCAGTCCCCATGTGGAATTCTAACCTGCATTTGCATAAACTATAATGAGCACAGAAATAAAGCAACGAAAACTGTAACATACGAAACGAAAATATTTAATTAATACTATGGATTGGCCTTCTAAATAACCAAAATGTGTTTTAAATTAGTTAAGTTACTGTCTTAGCAAGATGCAAAGTGACAACATTTCATTCATTGTTTATGCAGATGCAAGAAGATTGCAAAAAATCTATAGGAACGTGTCAACATACCAATTGAAAGTGGCAGAATGCCACTGCAGATATGCACATGTCGGTGTCAAATGTGAGAGTCCTTGGCTTAGTTAGCAAAGTGTCAAATGATGCCTCAGTTGTTTCACTGAAATTTCTATCATCTGATTATGCTGGGATAGATTAAGTGGTGGATCTGGATGGATTGTGTTTTGAATGAGCCAGACAATACGCTCTAGTGTTTTGGCTTGTATGGCGATCTAAATGATATGGATGACGTCCAGTCACACTGCTTATGTGGGCAATGTACAATTAATGATCGTAGGGGTAGGGGCATGAAGGGTCATAGTGTGTTTGAACGTTTTTAGCAATGTATGTGTCACTGCCCTATGTGCGGCTGAACTACGTTAAGAAGTATTGAATAGATAACTGTAACATTTTGTCCGAACTTTTGCCAGCAGAACTATTCGAATCTCCCATTTCTCCAGCAGGGGCATTTCCTCTTTGAACCTGACACCTGTTCCATTCCTCCTGCTGATGGGATCATACGACAGAAATATGAGAGTGATGCAGCCTATTGTCGTCCATCACAGCAGGCTACGAAATGTACACTTGATGATAAATGGTACAGAAGCTTGGCACAGATGCCTCGTGTGTCCTTCAGAAGTATTGCTGATATGTAGAGCTGATAAGCAAAGTTTGGTCAAAGCCAGATTAAAAACATTTTTTAATGATGCCACCCAGGGTAGTTGGCCAGTTACATTCAGGCTTGTAAAGAAATGTCCCTTTTTATCATCTAGACCATTTAATGATTGACTTACTATTTGATTTGTGTTTTGTATCTACGCTACGCTTCAACATTGTTTGGCTTCAGCATTAAGGGCAAATCCTGTCTGAAGACATGATGGAGGTGGTTATTGTGGGTCATTGTACATAAACTGTCTGTCAAAGAAGCCCACTGCTGGTCTCTGTTATCCCTCACCCATTAAAACAATAGTTCTCTTTAACAGGGTTAAATAGTTCTCTTGAACAGTTTGGATTACAATGGCCGTCCTGGGCTTGTTGTCTCTGTCCTGTGACCGACCTTTGGCACAGGTCAGCCAGTAACATAATGCACAGCAGCAAGTCTGTAAAGCAGCAGCTAAGCTCATTGTTCTGACTTGGAGTGTGTGGGCACAGTAATTTATCCATCCAGCTGAGTGGCTGCAATGTTACAAAGGCCTTCCCCTAGCCTGGGTTTGCCTGCCACCAGACAGGTGGCCTTAGGAGGCCACAGGCTGAGCCTGCATGGTTTCTGTTAGTGGTTCACGAGTCTTAAATCAGAAGGAAGGTCTCAGCCGAGGAAGTGGAACTGCATTCTTGGGGTTAACCAAGGATGGATTTAGCAGGAAAACCAGAAAGTTGAATTGTTAGAGGGTTGTAACAGAGAGGGGTTATCTTCTAGCCAGCTGTACCAGTGAGGTGGCCGACCAGGCCACATGAACCCTTACGAAGTCAGAGCCTGTACTTGAAATTTCTCATGTAGATCCAGAAGGCAATAACATTTTGTGTCGTTGTTAGTCAATGAAACGAAGAACATTAAAATATGCATTTGTTTGTTTGTGTAGCTGTAGCCCTGAAAAGTGGATATTTTCACAGAACCTGGTCAGTTTGTCAACGAACGTGGACATGTTGATGGAATCCCCTCTTCCTATTTATAACAATATAATTTTTTTAATTGGAATTGATTCACTTTTTCAAATCTCAGGGCAGTAAATTTTTAAGTGACAATTTTCATCTCATTGTAGTGGGTCCAGCCATAATTCATTCATTCATTATTTACAGTTTATCCTTAGAAGGTGACAGTAGGAGGCTGGAGCCAATCCTTGACACTGGGCGAGAGGCAGGGTCCAGTCTGAACAGGTCACCAGCCAATCCCATGGCAACATACAGAGTCATTCACACCAACAGTGTGAACGGTTGACAGGAACTGCACCACCATTCCACCCTTTGAGTCATAAATAATGCTGATAACCGGTTGTAGTGGTCCCACCCCAAACAGCCAAAGGAAACAATAAGAGAATTCAACAGTGCAAAACAAAACCACAAAAAGCGAAAAAAGGTGAGATTTATACTTTACCATAGGAGGTTTAATATTATACTTTTACAGTTAAGTGTGAGAAAAGATGCCAAGGATGAGGACATACACTCTCATACACTCTCCTGCTCAGGTGATGAGACAGTCCCAGATGTGCTGTGTTGCAATGTTCTTATTTATTATTTAATAGTGTAGATAATAAATCTACAAGGTAATGTTCGCACACAAATTTAATAGCGGTGTCCTTTACATACAATGGATGTGCTGACTGTTTCAGAGAGGTTCACCTGCAGAAAAATGTGTAGACAGCACTTTTTCTCACGGTTAGGGGTACTCTGGTTTAACAACTATACCGTCTGCGTTTTTTTACTTTATAAACTTGAGGCGTGGCCTGATAACACGGCGGCTCAAAGTCAGCATACAACCAGACCTGATTCAAAACTAAATACCAGGCTAAATAATGTCTGCAATAAATATCAGCTCCACATTACTGTAAAGGGGCAATAAGTAAAATTTTATTGCCCCATCACACAAAATGACAATACTATATCTGCAATGGTTTGACAGGGTTATTGATCAATACCAGTGAATCAACACAGCTCACCAGATGCAGGGATTTCATCTAAGGCCATAAATGATTAATAATAGCCTTTGGTTTAGTGGTGAAATTGCAAATTTGATATGTGATTTTCCTTTTTTTAATGAAGATAAATATACAGAATGTCTGATT
This sequence comes from Trinectes maculatus, assembly GCA_016785345.1. Classification (NCBI taxonomy): domain Eukaryota; kingdom Metazoa; phylum Chordata; class Actinopteri; order Pleuronectiformes; family Achiridae; genus Trinectes; species Trinectes maculatus. The sequence continues at coordinate 89,467 of JAFBJQ010000347.1, read as the reverse complement.
GTTGCCTCCTCTTGTGTATTTCAATTGGGATTTGAAAGCTCATTCAAATAAAATAATGTAAAACATACAGCCACAATAATGAATATTATTTTCATCATATTTATATAATATTTTGGGAACTACTATAATGTCCTGTCTCTTGGAGAAAAAAGTCATTGGTGCAAGATCTGAGTCCAGCAGATGTCACTAGTAAATACAACAGCAATTGTAATTGACCAAGTACAAATCATTGTTTCTAATCATTAGCTTATTGTCCAAGTTAAGTAGACTGGTTCTCGTCATTGAGGTAGTCATTTGAATCCCATTGTATCTTGTAGGGTTTTTTTGTTCACATTAAAGATTGAATTTTGCATGTGCACACAGTCAGCACTGATCATATTAGAGACACGACATTCTGAGCACAGACCTTGTAATTTTGTTTCCTAGAAATATGAATATTTGATACTGAAAGACATGTCCCTATAATGTCCAGCCTTCATGGCACTGTAAAAGCTTGGTGTGTAATGTCTAGCCGTAAAAACTGATAGTGTCCATCTACAGCTCATTTGGCAAATAAGATAAAATCTCTACCTGCCTGACAAAGTCACAGAGCCTCCCACTAATTTCCTTTATGACTTACTTCTCTGTGCCCGTGTGATAAGCTGTGATCGTCACCTAATCTTGTAACTTCTGGCAGCCGTGAGCTATCTCATCAATTAAAAAAATTCCCAGTGGACGATTGGATCCCGAAAGGAATTGCTAAAAAATGATTATCCAGTTATGATCTTCTTTCAGCTGTGTAATTATACTTGACCACAGTTGGTTCGGCTGTGCGACGAGGGGATTGCTGAAGTCCATCTCTTTTTAATTAACCTGGATGAACGTGGCTCAGAAACTCAACACAATAGGCTGATGCACTGAGCTGGAATGACGATTTGACTGATCCCATATGAGCCCCAACCTGTGACATTTTATGACTAATCATAGGTGTTGTTTGTTGATTCCGAAAAAAAAAAAAAATAATAAAAAAGTTTGTTGATTCCGAGAATAGCGCCTATTCATTGTTTGTCAAGTAATTTGAACAGTTGATGTGATTGAGTTGATTGATGCTTATCTGAATCTATTTACATGTGTAGTTTTTACTCCTGTTTTATTATTCACACATGCAAAGTTTCAAAGCTGCTTCAAGGGAAACTTTTTTTTTAGAGAATCACAACATAGCAACAAAATATCAAGTACAACCGCAAACTCATATTGGCGACTGTCATGTTTTCTCTCACGTTGTCATGGTCTCCAGACAATATCTTGTTTGTATCTACAAAAACTGGAGCGCACTACATCCTCGACATCCAGCGCAATGGACAGGACTCGCTGATGAATGTGGTTCAGTTCCTGGGAGAATTCCCTGCTCTTGTTTCTGATTGGAGGAGGGGGGGAAAAAAGCACAAGCTCAAGTGCATGACAGCCTTTTAGTCCAAGATGGACAGAAAGCCACATAACCGTAGATTCCTGCAAGTCACAACACACTCTTTAGTGTGTTTTTAGTGTCACTGCTGTTTATCTTCCCTCTTTGTGTGTTTGTTTAGGGACCGCTCCATGCTCCGTGCCTGCTGCACCTACGGTTCCGTGCGTCTCTATGCCAACTCTTCTCTATGGAGTTAAAAGCTTTTTCAACGCATCTCAAAATATTTATGAATCTAAACACACTTATTTTGCTTCAGCGACCGAGTGCCAGTGGTGAATGCTGCAGTAACCAACCCATAGATTCATATTTGCAGACTCAGGCATAACATTCCATTTGGGCAGAGTGAGTGTGAGACTATTGACTCACTATTGGGAGGATGGCTAATGGCACTTAAAGAACATGTTTTTGTGCTGAGATGGATTAGGTTATCCCGCCAGTGCTGCACCACCTGCTTTGAAAACAGGCCGGATTGTATAAGGAGCAAATATTATTGCATGCACGTTGGCACAGTGTGTGTTCAGTGTGCGTGTTTGCAGCCGTGCATGGTTCGGAGTGTTTGTTCTTTTCTTTATTTGTGTGTAAGCAGCATCACGGCCCTCAGTCTATTCCTTCTTTTTCAGCTCAACCGTGAGGCACGTTGCCTAAGGTCTGTATCATATTGTGAATTAATTATTCTCTGCTGGAATTGTGTTAGAGCGCGTGCATCTGCGTGTGTGTATTTCAAATCTCTCTCTCTCTCTCTCTGACACACTCTGTACTTTGTTACTGCAAAAGAAATAACAGAGCAGATTATTAGTTCCCCATCTACCACATCCAGACCTTGTACTTTTGAATGCATTAACTCATTTCAAATGCATCTCCAATGCCAATCACAGCTTTGCATGATGGAGCAAGGAAGTGTGTGTGTGTGTGTGTGTGTGAGAGAGCAGAATAGAGGGACAGAGCGACAGAGAGAGAGGATGAGGAGGACCGAGGGTGAAGGAGCAAGGTGGCTACTCCTCACTCTCTCTGGCTCTGTGCTTGTTTAAAAAAAATCTTAAATGCAGCTATGTGGACTGGAAAGCCTCTGCTCACTGAATTTTAAAATACCTTTGGCACCATTGTTTTTTTTCCCCCTCCAGTGTGTATACAAGCTGCAAGCAGTCACGCAGCTGTTTCCATGGCAATATCTATCCGTGTGAAGAATTCATTAACCCTTTCTCGCAGGAGTTCCGTGTAGAAATCCCACGTAGAATACAGATAGGAAAAGAGGAAGGGATGCTGCCGTGCTATTTTTGACAGGAGGCTACTATTTATGAAACAACGCATATTTTTGATGCATGGCGGTGGATCCGTGTTTGCTTTCGGTGTTGACGTGCGCTGTGTCTGTGTTGTCAGGACAACGAGGCGTTTGGCATCGGGGCTTTGACATTTAAATTTAAGGAAAACTGAAATGAGGTCACTGAATGCAAATACGGACATTACACGAGTCCCCCCCTCTGCCCGAGGAATAACAGAATAACCAAACAAAGGCTCTACCTCACAGCGTCAGTGAAACACTAAGACTGTGTTTGGTAAAAGATAAAATCAATGGCAGGCTGGAATCAAGATGACACACGTGCAAACAGGATGTACCTGCTCACAAAGATAAACACACACACAAAACATGCTCTCACACTCCGGAGGGAGAGAGATGCAGTGCTGTTCCTAAATGAAGACGTTCACAGCTGTGCTGTTTTGATATCGATAAACCATTGATGAGATTAACCTGATGCCAGACCTCTACAAACACTTAATTATTTATTTGGATTATATCAATAAAAGCTCACGAGGGTCTGGTTAAATATGCACCACCCCGACTGTCCCATGCATTAAATGCAAATGGACATGATTAGAGATTTGTATTAGTGTTTGCCCTTCATCAATAGCCAGCCTATTTAGCATGGAGTGTTGCGCTCCATCCATGTTAATTGTGGAGCTGGTGAGCCATGTTACTATCGGCACTGCTCTGGTGTAGAGCACTGATGCGTTTAGTTGTGTGCTACCTGCATTGTGGACGACCTGTAGTTTTCACAGCGAGACATTAACAGGTAGACTCAGTGTCAAACTACCAGCTGTATATGGAATCTGTATATCTGCATGGAAAACAAAGCAGGATTTATATTATTTATTTGGCTGGTGCAGTATCTCCCCTCGCTGCTCTGTCTGATTGGCATTACCCCGACCCCCTGTGGATAAGCACCTCATGCCAATATTATTAATCTTTTTAAAAATACATATAAGCTTTCCCCTGACTTTCTTCCAGGGCCATGTCTTTTCTTGTTTATGGTCAATCAGCTGTAGGTTCATTAATTTCCCATTATGCTGGGGCACTGGTATGTTGCTGAAGGCAACCTCACAGAAGACGCATGAACCCAGGCAGTAAACGTTGGCGCTGAATGTCTCCACCATATGACTATGTTAAAGAATCATGAAAAGGTGTCATACACGACTGTCTCAGCTCATAAATCAAAAACAGGATCTTCATCTGCCACCTGGTAGCATATATACTTGTCTGGATACAGTGCAGTGATTTATAATGTAAATTATTCATGTGATACATCATTCTAGCTTGTTTACATGATTGTCTTTTTTTTTTTTTTGCTTCCAGAAGGCAGAGGTGGACAAAGTGGAAGCATTAGCGTGCACTCTCTCCTTCTTGTGCGCGTTTCTTGGTTTGTGTTTAAGCAGTGCTCCTCACAAGTATTTGGAACATTGTGGTGCAGTTCAGCCTCAATGAGCAACACGTTGCACTTTGATTGGGCTTTCCACGGTAGCATAGCAACAATTGCCTGGTAGCCTGCTTCGAGGTGGTGCTTCAGATCCGTGTGTTTTCAAAGCCTCCAATCTCATCACTGCGGTGAGTGAGTGGCGTAATGTAGATTGAAGTTTGAACCTTCATTTTCCCAACGTCTTGTCGGGTGCACTGTTACACAGTGAGGAAGTGAGCTCTCACAATCGTGCTTTGGCCAGACAACGTAATCACATTGTGGTTTTCCTTGATGAACAGAGAGATAATCAAAGTCGCACAATACATACACATATGTTTCCCATGTAGATTCAAGCCGATATTTACCTGCTGTCGATTGGCATGACTTTATGATGAGGTCTGTCCACAGCATTCTGCTGACAATTAATGTGCTCCAATGTTTTGGTTTAATCTTTGGCATTTTTTAAAAAATATCATCTATTAATATTTATAGTCTATATAGTCTTGGCTAAATCTGGAGAGTACACAAAGTAGGAGACACACATCAGACATGAATCAGGACAACGATTCAGTCTCTCTCGCTCTCCCTCCTGCTCCAGTTTTTCTTATGGCGGTGATAAGTAATGAAGGAGTGAAATTTACCAAACACAAACTGAAGCTGTCATTACACCTGATGACATGAACACATTGTGAAACATGTTGAAACTTCCATAAATGCAATAAACATGTCTTCTGTTTTTGAGCCAGTTGGGGTATTTCATAGATATGAACAGCAAAGGGTACGGGAATGACTGGGAGGCACCAATGCATTAACCATGTGGTACTATTTATATCAGAGGAGCAAGGGTGACCCAGTAACTCACATGTGTTATGCAACATATGAATGGAGCAAAAAAAAAAAAGAGCATGGTACGTGCACATCTCTGGGGCTTGGATCTCCTTGTCACAGATGCCAATTAAAGTTAATTGCAGTAATCAGGGAACGCTGTGAATTGGAACACTGTAGTGAGTGAGCCCAACTGTGGAGGGATGCAGAGACCTGAGCTGCATAGACACCTAAGGGATCATTGTAGCTTGTGATCATACAGGTGTCAACTGCATATTGCACTACATTATATACTGACAGTGCTCAGCTATGGCTCTCACCAATGTAACCTGTGGGAAATGGGCTGCTTTCAAAGAACACATATGTGGACAATTCTGTTTTTTTCAGCAGTTGCCTTGGCCCATACACGGGAATCAGTACTGTCAGGTTTATTTTGCTAATTGCATTTAATTGAATATTTCCCACATCACCCTTTACTTTACAAGCAGGAAAACCTAGAGTCACCTTAGGCGATGTAAATCATGAAAGACCATTGTTTGGTTTGTCTTTTCTGGTGCACTGTAAAAGCATTGGAGCTCAAAATGGCAGACGCTATGAAACGCTTATTCTAGGGTTTCAGGGCATGGGGCTATAGTTCAGTGACATTGTGCTTTACCTATGAAAGCAGGGTAAATAGTGACATTACATTATATCTGAATTCGACATGATACTTATGATAAGAGAGATAATGTTGAGTCCCTACCACTGACCATTAATATCCACAGCTGCTGTGTTGGAATGACTTGAAGAAAATAAAGCCCCGATACAGAGACAGTATTGTTGCCAATACCTGTGGCAAAATGCACTTTTGTGATCCATAGCACGAACAATTATGAAGTCAACCATTTATTTAATAAATTTTACAGTAATTGAGGTAATAAATGGAAAATTGGGGAACGTTATTATGATGAATGAGTCCCAGATAGATAACCCCAAAGTATAATAACTAAATAGCTAAAGTAGCTTTTCTGGGCTTTAAACCCATGTTAGCTTTGTATTCAGTGTTACTACTCAAACATAATAAGGTGGCCTCTATTTCTTGAAGTCATTCTCACACAGTTTCATGATTTAGTATCGGATACTTTTTTCCAAATGTGACGTACAGGTTTAGTATAACTATATTGCCCTGTGTTGCAGGAAGTATAAATTGTGCAGGTCAGTCTGATGTGAAGCGATCACCTCTGGGTGCCAGGTCAGGGTCAGTCAGGTTGTTGCCCTTGATGTACAGTAAGTGATTGCAATGCTACTCTGATGCGGAGATATGGGACTGTTCTATAGGGTCATAAGTCATGTATCATGCATTGTTTTTCTTCTTTTTGTTTTTCTATTATTTTATTATTACCACCCGAACAGCCAATGTGAACTGTTGTTTTCCTGCTCTGCCACTTCCTATCTGTTTTATTCGGTGCTGTGACATCACCTACATGGGAGGGACAAATGGGAAGTCTCTGTGTGTCTGCGTGTGGGGGCAGCAGAGAATATTTAATATAGTGACAAAAGGATTCAACATGTATTAAAACTATCTTTATAAAAACCAAGAGTATAGATGGATTTGACTCAAGCGTAGTGTTTGTGACCATGACAGAGATAGGGACGTTGACGATGGTGATGATGATGATGATGGTGATGATGATGATGAGTAGAAGAACTGATGATGAAGAAGCAGTGGGAGACTGTGATATCCCTGACATGCCACACTTCTTCTACACATGTTACTGTGAAGCCATCACTGCAGAAAAGGCTCCGTGGTGCCTCGGCTGCTGTCCGCTTTTGTCCCACTGACACCACAGTGGTGACAGCACTGGGTCTACTCCTTTAAATGAGCCTTTGCGCATAGCCTTCGAATCACCACAACCGCATCAGCGCTGGCTGGGTTGCTTAGCAACTGGACAGCACAGAGATCCCTGAAGAAAACCTCCTCCTCTGTATAAAACACAAGCTTGTGTGATTCTTGAATTGTGACGTGCGCGCGGGAGGATGTTTATGTCTCAGACACCAAAAAGAAGAGTCCTGCTCATAGAATTCACAGAAAATCCGACAAAGATATGAAAATATCGCGCGTGTTTTTCTTTTTCTTTTTTTTTTGTGCGCGCGTGCGCCACTGTTTGTCTCGGCGTGCGTCTGTGCGCGTGCCCAAAATGTGGCAAAGTGGATGAAATGCATGGAAACGCACCGGCACACACTCACAGCATGCTAATGGGTTTCAGAGAGAATAGACAGACATGAACAGGCTGTCGCTAAGGAATTCACCTCAGGTGCCCCCCCCCATGAACATTTTATTATTTTAACTTCAACCAATAAAAATAATAATCATATTACATTAATAGTATTAATAATAATCTATCGGGAGCAGGACAATGGGGGGAAAGGGAGGCATGAGTCTGGTCATGTGCGTCTGGGCTGTTGAATGTGTGCCATTTGGTCAGGGTCTGGGGGAGAGGACGAGCGGAGCACATTGACGCGTTCAGACGCCCTGTAACGCTGGACAGCGGAGACAGGTGGACTCCTCACGCGGGTCTGCGTCTGCGATCTGAAATCCGACGGGGTGATACATGCATCGGCGTATCAGGGGCCATCCGTATTCCTCGGCATCTCATTTTTTTTCACCACCAGAGGAGTGATATAGCCCTGCTCTGACGTCTGCATCAGATATTACCCAGTGCTTTTTCAATGTGCATTTTCCCCTCAGTGACTTTGCGCTGATCTACATCAGCAGCAGCAGCAGCATCAGCGGCGGCGGCAGCAGCATCGAGAGGGGGGAGAAGAAGAAGAAGAAAAAAAAATAACAGGGGGGGAATGAAGATTTCATTTTTCCGTTTCTTGAACGCAGCGCTCCCCTTCAGCCGAGCAGCGTCTCCAGCTCCAACACAGACCCTGTAACAACACCACGTTGTGGACTAGTCTGGTGCCACAGCGTCGCTGGAAACATGCCTCTTCTGCCGGTCTGGACTGGGAGATATCATCCGCCGATCTGATCGCCAAGAGGCTGCTGCTCAGTCATTCATGCCAGTGTTTGTGTTTGGCTTTTTAATTGGAGGGGAGCGATTACTTGTCACCACTTTCTAAACTGTTGTGTATGCTGCTTTTTTTTAAAAATATATTTATTTATTTATTTATTTTGAGCAATATGTCTGATCTTCTGGTGTTGGTCGAGGGGCTCTGTGACCTGCACGGATTTCCATAGCCGGGGAAGAAACAGCGGGGGCCAATTACGAGATTTTTTTTTTTTTTAAAAAAACCGAGAAGCCTATTTTAATGAAGACGTCGCGTGCGCAGATGTAGACCAGTTCAGTCGACCCTTTTTTAAAAAAGGCATTTATTATTATTTTGGGTGGGGGAGGAATTTCCAGTTTTTACTTTCAGGAGGACCACAGGACTGGTTGGATTATAGGAACTATATGTTAGGATTTGTGGAGATGTTGGGTCGTCAGGAAGATAAACTATGTGGAATCTTCTCTGCTCTGGCGGCTTTGTCCTTCGTATGCTTTGTTCAAAGGTAAGAAAACGTCTCTGCGGAGGAAAAACAAAACCTCGCTCCCCCACAGACGCGATAAGCGGCCGGTGACAGGCTGCGAATCGCATTACCGGGGTACCCAGGCCTGCTTATTAGTGGCATCGCTGCCGATATGTGCTCAATTAGAAGGTGCTGTGGCGCGCGCGAGCGTAAAAACACGCGCGTGCATGGCATCAAGTCTTTCTTTCTTTTATTTTTTGGGGGGGGGGGGGGGGGGGGGGGGGGGGGGGGTGAAACGCAACCTGCTCCCGATGTCAAAACGGGGATGCGCATGTTAGTTTCAGTGCGATCCCATTTAACATGACAGCCAGAGATAGGCTGCGTGATTAGATGATCGGCTCAATCATTCGATCATCGATTGATTCCGCTGTGGTGAACAGCGAAATGGGTCTGTGTGTGAGTGTGTGTGTGTGTGTGTGTGGTGCTGGAGCCAGCTCCCAACGCAGTGTGTGTAAAAGGCAAAGTAACATCCATCTCATCATCTTGACTGAACATTTCACTGGCCAAAACAACGACAACAACAATCCCACTGACAATAATCCCAGGTCATCACCGGATGCTGCTCTCAGACAGTCAGATTGTAAGATTCAACGTTTCACTGAATCAGATCTTGTTGTTGTTGTTGTTGTTTTATGCAGAGTGATGTACTGCCTTCAGGAATAATCATCCCAGTCAAACCCTCTGATCAGTCCCCTTATGTGTTTGTAGATCAAGGCACTGTTAGTGTATAAATCCCTCATGGCCCACTCCTCCTCGTCTGCAGGAACCCACAGTCTCAGTGATGAGTGCTCACTGAGGACTGGGTCGCACACTCTGACATTTCCATTCCATCACGCGATCTGTGAATAACGGATGAAAGGCCGCAGTCTTGCATGTGTTTCGGGTGTCAGTGGTGTTCTGTTATAATGATGCTCTCAGGTGTCAAACCTACAAGCCCAGGAACTGGCCAGCTTGATGAACAGCTGTGCTGCCTATGAGCTAATTGAACAGTGCTTCCCCGACTGAGCCGAGGGCTAGTGCTCCTATCAGGGGAGCAATTTTAACCCACTTCTTCCCCTTGCACTCATTCCACACCCTGCCTGTAACAAGGAGCCTCAGCTGGAGAGCCGCTCTCGGTCAGGTGATGCAGGTCATGGCACCGATGTTATAGGTGTCAGTCAGACTATTGCGGACTATATGTTCCTCCTGGGGATAGTCTGTCTCCAGGCTCAGACCGAACCAGGCCTCTGACATGATGGGAGATGCTATACCCCCAAGCTTATTTAAATATATGCACATGTCAGGGCCGACATCAGTAACACGCTCGACAGGTGCAGTATCACCACAACACCTTGACTGATTGGACTGTAGGTGGGGCTCCAAGAGGAAAATGCACACACACGGCATATTTGTAAACCTTTTCCATGACAGTACAAAAGGCTGTATGCTATGTCATAGTAAAATGTTTGTGAGGTTTTTTCCTCTACATATCACTATCATATTCTTTTTCTCGCTATCAAAGATATAAATATTGTTAAGAATCGTTACATTATGCAAATTGATGAAGTCTTGCAGTAAAAAAAAACATATATATATCCATATACAGTATATATATTTATATATATTTATATACACATGAACATATTTACATGAACCGGAGAGCACGCTGACGTGAATCCCCCCACTCCCCCCCCTTTGTCAAAGCCTCACCACGTTGATGTAAAGGTTTTCTCTTCAAAGGTACCATTTGTCCGTTGTTCTTATGATGAGAACAAGGAACGAGTGTCAGGCTTAATCATACAGTAGATGTGCAGTCGAGAAACAAAATGTCTATGTCTTTAAAATGGCTCTTACATTTGTTGTTTCTGCCCTCAGCTCCTCCACTGGAAGCACGGGAATGTCTGTGGCCAAGACCACCGTGGACAAATTGCTGAAGGGATATGACATCCGTTTAAGGCCTGATTTTGGAGGTAGGTGTTGTGACTGCATCTGTTTTGGGTGGCGACGACTTGGGTAGACACAAGTCAAGATTTGTACACAGCTTTTCCTGTGTCAAATTGAAGCGACTGGCGTTAGAAGCATTGTTACATATTAAAGATGGCTAATCATCCAGAACATTCATACACTATGTTTTAAAATCTGAGATATTGAATGGGCTATAATGAATAATCGTGATGTATTGATTAGGGAAAGCACCTATCCCTCATTACATCCACGTTTTAGAATAATGATATTTTGATAATTGCTAAAAATAGAAGGTGTGCGGAACAAGTCATTAGTGTATGTCATTTGGGTTGATTGTTTTGCTGAAGCTATTCAAAGGGGAGCAATTTTAACAGCAACGTTAGCTTTTGCATTTTCTGACAGCAGATGGTTTCCACTGCAGTCGTCATTTAGCACTTTACCTGCACATAAGCGCTAAACATAGGCATTAATAGATTTTTTACATACAGTTTGTAATTAAAAGCCTAAAT
>JAFBJQ010000347.1:32660-78407 GCA_016785345.1 Trinectes maculatus | reverse complement strand
TAAGAAGAAGAAGACAATGTGCATATATACCATACAGGGACGTCCTGCTTTAGTCCGTGTTGCTGTGGACGTTTGCGATTGGTACTTACAAGGTATAGAATGAGTTCATGGAGAATGGTTCATGTTTCCTCATTTTGACATGCAGCATCTGAGGCTTGGCCTGTGCAAGGCCACTCACTGACAATGTCGTAACAATGACTGACAGCAGTATCGATGGTTCTAACTCAGTACAGTACACAAGGTTGTACCTATTAATTTCTGCCACGGCTTTATTGTTCCCATTGTGCACACGTATTCAGAAACTTTGTATTACAGAAACGCTTATGGCCATGTATTACGGTTGCTGCTTGAAAAAGAGAACAAAGGAAGCTTTTCACTACCAGAGCACGTGAACACGGGTTGATTTTAATTTAACAAGAGCATAAAAATACAATAGAATGTGGCCACTTAAATTTGCTCTAGCTCCTCTTTTGCACAGCCAGAACTCGAATGTATGTGGAAAACCCAGTGTTTGCAAAATCTATTGTTATCCCATTCTTATCCACAATTTTCCACTCAGTATGTTTTAGAAATATTGTTATTTTTAATATGTGTGTATATGTTATGATATTAAATTAATTGAAAATATAAACCAAAATGAATAGTTGATTGAGACTCACCTACACAATAACTGAATATTCTATGCAATCAAGTTATTTGTTAAAAGTGTGGATTACTATAAACAGAATCATAAAATGTCTTCATGCACCGTCACATAATCACAGTGGCATGTTGAATGTTTTTCTGCTAACTAATTTTATATCCAGATACAGTCGAAGTAGTGTTTATAAATTGATATTATTAACCAGTATCTTTTTAAATAGTGACTGCGACATGCCTGATGAGAATAAGAGCAAGCATGTAAAAACATAACAGGTGCAACTCCTGATATAACCCTCCACAGGTTGTGTGCTCAGACAGAAACAGATGGTGTAATGAAGGCTAATGTGTCTGTTATGGTTCAGCTTGCATGTTCGTTCTGTGGTTTGGAGAACTGCCATTCCAGAGTTTTTCAGTGGAATGAAATAAGAGAAAGCAGTAAAGAAATTGTGCATTTCAGCAGTGCTATGTGGGATCAGGCGGGTGTATTGTAATCAGGGGTATTTGTCTGCGTGTTTGACTGTGACAGTGATAATGTGACAAGTGACAGGTTTAATCCAGTTTGCATCAAACCTGGCAAAGGGGTAGGGTTAGGACCTGTGCTATTTTTATTTTTTATTCAAATTTGTGAAAGGTCAAGGTCACATCTTGGGATCAATTGCTCTAGCCAGTGTTAATGCATGACAAATACATTGAAAGCACACACACACGCACACACGCACACATGCATACATGTACACATGCAAGATGCTTGTCGGTTAAGATGCATACAAGGAGAAAGTCTATTCCTGCAATGCTCCCTGCTATGTTTTCAAAGCCCCTCTCAGATTGGATGGTTTATACAGTAAACTCACAGCAACGCCTCATGAACTCATGTGTGTCTTCTGTTGGTTGAAATATTGTCTGGGAAATTGGTGCATCCTGTTGGGGACCATGTATGTTAACACTTAATGAAAGAAACATTCTCTGATGGAATATCGTGCATGTCTGTGGGCCCGTGTCTTCTGTCTTCTCCATGCCCCGTCACAAGACATTTGCAATCCATTGTCTGCTTGATACCACAGTGACAACATTTCACTTGTGACCTTTGTGGTGAGTTAATGGAAGAGACTGGCATTCATTCTGTGGCCATTGTTTTTACTACATTAAACTACGTTAGACAGTGATAGAAGAGAAGGTGATGGTCTTTCAATTAGACTTGAGAAAGGCTGGGTAATTCTGCCTAAAATGGAACGATCTATTGTCCAAAGACCTTTTATATCATCAACCCCCAAACACTAAAGCCTGCAGTGCCTGACAGGTTTCCTGTGACCCCTTTTAAAACTACAGCTGGTTAGATAAATGTGTTCTATTTTTGATTTATTTCTGTTGTTGGTTGCTGGTTAGTCCCATGCATGGTGTATTGTGATCTTCTCATGTGGTTACGTGGTCAAGACCTTTGAAGTCTTTTTTTAACATACTAGGTACCTGTTCACCTTCACTTTGAAACATGTTCAAGCATGTTTTTTTTCCAATGAATGAAGTACTGCATTCATTAATGGTAGCAGAGTTGTGTGGTTGGTGGTTGGGGTAGACGGTGGTCATAGAAACCACACTAGTGACATTCAACCGACAAGGGTTTGCATTTAGAGTCCTGTCTGCGGTTAGGTTTGGTTAAGATTAACTTTACGGTTAAGTTTGTGGTCTGGTTCAGTCAGCTTAAAATGTCAACATTCAGATTTTACTCATTTGAAAGTCAATGCACTTACGTTGAGCTTTTGCAGCAAATTATATAATAATTTAATTTGTTTATTTAAATATATTATTATTATTATTATTATTATTATTATTATTAGTAGTAGTAGTAGTAGTAGTAGTAGTAGTAGTATTACTAATAATAATAATAAGCAGTCTCACATGAACCTAGTTACACCAGCAAGGCCTCTGATGTGAACTAGGTTTGGTTATGTTTAGATTCTTACCTAAAGGTTAGTTGACCCTTTTCATCACTTCCAGTTTTCTATCCAGACTAGCCTCTTCCTTACATGGACACATGGCTGAAGTACATACATGATGCAAAGCTGTATGATAAAGTGGCTTTCATAAAAGTGGTGACCCATAAAATGTATCTGAATAAATGTATTATGCAGATTAATGATGTACATGACCTAGCTAAATCAGCTTTATATGAGGCCCACTTGATTATTAATCATTTTCAACACCTTTACAAATATCACCTTTACCTCCTTGTACGAATATGAAATAATTTCAGTTTACACTTTGATGAAGCCAGACATTGGCATCAGCACTCTATTAAGCTCACTGATCAGCTAACCTGTAACGTGTGGAGTGTTTCACATACATCTTCAGATCATTTTTGTATTCTTTCTAGATAGCGGGTGTCTTCTCTGCTCTTTATTCATGTGCATGGAAAACCTCTTGTTTCCATGTTCTATTCTCTTCTATAAGAAATAATGGCCATGACAGTGATGCTGATCACTGGATGATTTATCTACTGTATGTTATTTATATAAGCCAGATGTAGAAGTCAAATATCTGTATCTGTATCTGTATTTGATCTGGTAAGAGAGTGGCTTTCATAAAAGTGGTGACCCATAAAATGTATCTGAATAAATGTATTATGCAGATTAATGATGTACATGACCTAGCTAAATCAGCTTTATATGAGGCCCACTTGATTATTAATCATTTTCAACACCTTTACAAATATCACCTTTACCTCCTTGTACGAATATGAAATAATTTCAGTTTACACTTTGATGAAGCCAGACATTGGCACCAGCACTCTATTAAGCTTACTGATCAGCTAACCTGTAACGTGTGGAGTGTTTCACATACATCTTCAGATCATTTTTGTATTCTTTCTAGATAGCGGGTGTCTTCTCTGCTCTTTATTCATGTGCATGGAAAACCTCTTGTTTCCATGTTCTATTCTCTTCTATAAAAAATAATGGCCATGACAGTGATGATGATCACTGGATGATTTATCTACTGTATGTTATTTATATAAGCCAGATGTAGAAGTCAAATATCTGTATCTGTATCTGTATTTGATCTGGTAAGAGATTCTTTGCTTTTTGGATCAGTTGTGATGGACGGTGCTGTGCAGGGTTTGTGCCATTGGTCAGGAAAAAGGGCAGGGTGGTCCGACACTACTTTTGCCACCGTTAGAGATTTGTACATGGGAAGTGGAAACATGTTGGATAGTGAACCACCAAGGATGAGACTCAGGATGCCAGTAAAGGAATAAATTCAGTGTATTGATCGCAACGTAAACAAGAAACACTGTGCGACAAATGTCCAGGCATGTGGAAGAGATAAGAGGACCCAGGTCAGCTCTCACCTCATTCACACATTCGTCCTTCTGGAGAACATATTTCAAATGAGGCTGTCATCATCCCAGGAATGGCTTTTATGGTCTCAGCTTCTGCCATCAACAAAGCACAAAGTGTGAGGTGACATATCACACTGAACATATGGTCCTTCGGCTGATCTCTCTACATGTCTAGACTACCACTATCTTTGCATTACAGAATTGTATCAATATGTACAAAATATAGTTAAATATACCATATTGGGAGCTTTTTGTAAACTGTACCTGTCTGTATAGTATAGCAAAATATGTGTCCTTAGCACTGGTAATGGAGAGGATATAGTACAGTCATTTCCACCCCATGTTCTGAGCAAGCACCTCAAATTATGACTTGGATGAGCTAGTGATAGAGAAAAGTTGCTGCACAGGATAAATAATAAACTAAATATAACTTGAAAGATCTGTTTTTCATAAAAAACTAAATTTGATTTTGGATGAACAGATTTCAAAGACAAAAAGATGTACGTCAAGAAGTAAGATGTGCTATACCGAAAATGTGCAAATAATATTAATATAGTAAATTAATAGAATCTCTTATGAATATATATTTTTCATATAATACTAACAGGCTGCTTGATTCATTACTGTAGGTGGGGCTCCAAAGTTAATGGATGATTAATGTCACTAAAACATCAGTAGTTGATTTGATGTATATTACATGGGAGATTTTTGATCAACACTCACACACACACACACACACACACACACACACACACGTAAATAATATGCGTGTGATTTGTGTGTGTGTGTGTAAGCTTACTTGTGTTGGTTGTTGATTAACTCAGCATTTGCTTTGTCTTGCTTGCCTTCCCTCACTGCACATGGAAAATAATTCAGATTATCAGCACAAATGCAGTTCTGTGATGCCTTTCTCAGCTACTCTGCGTACTTCCTTATTTTGTCCTTGTCTGATGTAATAAACAGTGATACTGGCTTAGTCCGACTTAAATGGAATTTCGTCATTTGTGCAGCAGAGTGTGAATAGATTTTGCCTAGCATGCTGTATATGTGCATACACAGGACGACAAAGAAGTGGGAGAGCCTGTAAATGTCTAACACAAGGTGCTGGCCTCAGAGAATTTATGATGTGATACTGGTTGTTGCAGCAAGGCCTGCAGATTTTAGTTCCATGCAACAGAATTGCAGGTAACAGTCTGTTCTGTGTTTATTTTAGATAACTTCTGATGAAGGGCAATGGAGGTGCATGTGTATGGGGAAGACCTTTGTGTACAAACAGTGTTGATGAATGTTCACCTGTGTACCTCCTGTGAAAAAGGACAGGGAAGAACACGTCTTGTCCAAAAATTAGAACGCCACAGCAGTGTGACTTTGCAGTTGTCCACTGAGAATAAAACAAAAAAAGATAAAAGGGCTGACTGTGAGAGTCCCCGAAGCATTTTCTGTTTCATAGTGGTTATAACCTCTGTGAAATAAAATCACTTTGGGAGAAAATTCTTAATATTAAATATACATTTTTAATATGTCTCTGAAGTCCCATCCAGTGTTACTTAAGTACTGCTTTGTTGTAAATCAAGACAGCTGACATGGATTGGTGGAGTCAGATTAGGGCTCAAACATGCCTTGAGCTTAGTCTTTTATAGCCCGACTCTGCTCCATGTTGTTGCTGACTCGGTTGCCTTACATACGACAGCAATTGATTTCCTCCTGTCGTAGTTACTAAGGCTAATAGAGATGACGGACAATAAAACCTAACTATGGGTCATAATATGGGTTTGCACAGACAATTAGGGCTCATCTCCTTTACAGTTGCGTTTGCATGTGATCTCATGACTTTGTCGGACCTGTAGAGCAACAGCAAATTAAACACTGAATAAATGAGCGTGTTAAGGGGAAAAAGTAATATGTCATGAAAATTCTGATTTAGTGATGACAGTTTACCATAAAGGAATCTGACACCAGCCCTTAATAGTTTCAGCTGTTAGCATTAGTGAACACTTTGCTGTATAACAATGTCAACCATTAGAAAGCATCAATCGGTGCCAGGACCACAGGAATGTGGGAGGCAGACTCTATCTGTTCACCAGCTTGGGGTCATAACTGTAAGCACCTGATCTTCTGGCTATTGGCTGCATTCATTTCACCAGTCTGATGCAGCTCGGTGCCAGTTCAGCCTACAGCTGTGTCATCAAAGTATGGTCACCTGTCCCTGTCTGCTACACACAGCCTGCCTCTAACTGATCTCATTTTCCATTGACTCAAACGAGTCCCAGCTGCAGCCTGATCTTGTTTGTAATGGAAAAGCAGTAAATGTAGCCACGAAGCTGCAGATCAGTTGCAGTGAGACTGGTGAGTAGAACAGACACTTAACTGACTGAATATGAAGGGAGAGCCCCGGACATGTGAGTAGAAGCATGGGCTGCAGCACTTTCTATTCAATTTATAATGTATTATACTATAAGTGTGTAAGTGCGATTGATCTTTTAATATAATTTGTGTATTAAGAGATAACAAACTAAATACTATTCCCATACAGTGTGTGTGCAGCTGGAGAAATCCCTTCCCATAGAATAACTTTACCCCCAGTGAACTTGACTGCTGATTGATGTGCTCAGGACGCGCATCAGCTGCAACCTGCGTTTGGCAGCCGCAGCTATTAAGTGATATATGGAAGCGGTTCCATCAAGACCAGTGGACACTTGCAGTACGGAGGACAATCTCTTAGTCTGTGCGCAGCCACATGTCAAATGGTTGGCTGTTTTGCATATGGGCTGATAGCGCAGGCCATCGTAATTCAGTCTCAAAGTAATGCCTATTCAGCAGAAACAGGAGTGTGTTGTCAGAATCCTAGGATGGATGTTGGGGCATGTACAAGTGATATCTATCCTGATGAAGAGAGAACACCCAGTGATTTATTACAGTGGAAACACAGGGAAAATGCTCCAGCTCAAGCCCCCCCCCCCCCCCCCCCCCCCCCCCCCCCCCACCCCCCCCCCCCCCCCTTTCCCTACACTTAGATTTTCTATTTGAATTAAATGAGGTGTGCATGTGGGCAGACAGAGGGGAGCAAGGGTGGTGAGAGATAGCATGCAGGAGAAAGGACATACTTCATCTTCCCATTCAAAGTGTTGTTTTCAGCAACTTTGAAATGAAGGAGAAAAACGCTGAGAGAAAAGAATTGCACCCGAATGCAAAATGCATAAAAAACCCCAGGTCAGGCACTGGTGAGGACTTTTTTTTTTGTCCTCCCTCAATCTCACCTCTCCTCTGTGGATCACCCATGAGTCCCATTTTGAACCTGCAGTGATTGATGGGAGTTGTGTCCTTGACAGGCCCAGAATAGCCTGTCCAAGGGCAATTGTTTCACATAGATAAACAAGGAAAGAAATGTCGTTTACAGCGTCGGGAGATAGATGCTGCCACTCTTCACTACCAGGAAGTGGGCTTGAAAGCCCATCTCATTACTGAACTTCAGCAGTCAGCTGGATAGAAGAGGGTTCCACTGGAAAGCGATGTGAGCGTTATCCAGGACTGAAGAACAGACAAGCTGGTAGCCAGTAGAGATTGTTGTCAACAATATGTGACCAAATATTCAAATTATTAAAAGGGGTTGTATTGTAGATATAAGATCAGTGTATGTGATGTCTCAGTATTTATAAAAAAAATAGACACTTAGGAAACGGTCAACCTTTAAATCTTTCTATAATCTTTAAATTCTCTATAATTGAAATCCATTTAACACCATGAAACATCCTCATTTTGGACCGATGGTATGTTCTCGTCAGCAGTTTAGTTGCTCCTCTGAATCCTTGCACAGTGTATTCTCGACTACAAGTTACCATGACAACAGTATCTGTGTGGCATCTGTACAAGCAATGGTTTAATCATGATGCTGCACTCCGGTGTGATTTAGTATTAAAAAAAACAACCACAACACCTTTTTTATGTTTTATCACCTACATGCAACTGCTGTGCATCAGTGCTTCAGACCAATGATACTCAGTGACAGTGCAGGAAATAATATGATGGTTACGTCCAAGTGGCTTTATTTGCCAAATCGCAACCAAACTGTAGCTTGTTGACTGATGTGGATGACGTCAGAACCTGCATGATGTACATTTATAGAATCGTATCTGTACACTGCAGTAACAGCTATATGGACTAGATAGAATAATAGAAGATTGCAACACTGTACAACAACCTAAAATACTTTGCATTGTCATCACAATCAGTAAATACTTATGTGGCTGACTGACTTATTGACATGTCATGGTGTGTGTTCTTGATATGCTGTGTATTTACTCCGGGAACGTCTGCAGGACTTCCTTCATTTCCTACCTGCAAAGTGCTCATTCGTACTGTCCGGTCCATTAAATGAAGAGGAGTCCATGAAATAGATCCGTCCATTTTGTCTGTAAGGTCTCATACCTCTGCAGTTCAAATAACAGACACATAAACTGACTCATGTCTTGCTCCGGTAGCACAACACACCATGGTTTGTCTTTGTCGCCATCCTTCTTCGTCTTTGGTGTATTCTTTGTCTGCATGTATTTTGTTTTCCCGACTTTACAGACATATGTGTATTGATTTTGATATGCTCTTTTTCCCATTGTTTTTCCCTATATTGTAGCCAAATGTGTATACACACACACACACACACATACACACATACACACACACACACGTCACTTAAATGGTCACGAATCCAGACAAGAAAAAAAAAAATCCTGAACTAATACATGAATGCTGCTCTCCAACTCTCCTGAGACATATTAGCCATGATCACTGAGGAGGATCTGCACATAATTACCATAGGTTAATGTAATTATGCAGCCAGCTTCAGCAGTACTTACGAATACATGGCATGCTACTGAAGTAACTGGGATTTACTGCGTGCGTCGGGTTACTCAGGAGATTAGCTTTGACATGGCATCAGTTGAACAAGACCAAGACAGCTCCTCCTGTCCAGGGGAAAACAGCATATGTGAAGTCAGCATCTTCACCTTGTTTCCATTTTTTTTTTCACAAAAATGTTCACTTTGAGACTTTTTATATTACAAAGAAATTGGCTTTATCTTGTCTTTTTAAATTCGACTTAAACACCCCACACAGCCCACATCTTGTACATGTTTCTACACGACATGACATCTATGTCAAATCCAACAGGTTGCTTGACATTATGAAGCATCATTTTGAATTTTCTGAAATCCATTCTGCTGTCTACAGTGAAAACGTGTGGGCTGGAACAAACTTTGTGACCTGAACATATTTTTGATTCACTTCCAGTTTTAGACATCTTCATCGAAGGCACTGATTATTTCTCATCTCAAACTTCATACAAATTCTTCTTCTTCTTCTTAAACTGATTACGTTTTTAGGCTCAACTAAACCTCCTTATTCACCCTTCATCTTTTCTAAGTAATTTAATAATGCCCCTCTTGGGATAGTGATTTATGAGTTGGGAAATTCCACTGGTTATATGTGCAGCGTTTCATAATTCACTGACAAAATCTGTGTATGTAAGTAGGAAGCATTGTTCATGTGCAGCTTTTGGTGTGGAATCTAATTAGGTTTCATATATCAGGGCCAACGTTTGTGACAGGATAGGACGATAAGATGAGGCCATCTTTACTTTATCCCCTGTCTCGCTGACTTCCTGTGATGTACTGCCTCTGCTCTCCTGTTTTACCTAATCATTTTCTTTTGCCTCCTCTTCCATCCTCTTCCCCCTTTATTTGCCAAAGCTGCTTTAATGATTTCCCTTTATTCACCAGCAATCAGCAGTCTCACCGTGCTGTTTCTTTATCCATATCTGCCTTTACAGCGAACTGTATATTCACAGCTGCTCAGCAGAGTTAGTGCTGGCAGTTTTACCGTCAGATAATTATTCTCTGACAATGGCGAATGCGGCAGTGATGCTGTATGACCTTTATATAATCAGGAAAGTCCCATTGTGCCTGAGATTTCATTTTGAAGG
Organism: Trinectes maculatus; assembly: GCA_016785345.1. NCBI lineage: Eukaryota > Metazoa > Chordata > Actinopteri > Pleuronectiformes > Achiridae > Trinectes > Trinectes maculatus. The sequence continues at coordinate 68,460 of JAFBJQ010000347.1, read as the reverse complement.
GGATATGAATATCTGAAAAAAAAAAGTCATCATATACATTAGAGAACAGAAAATTACCAGCAGTGTTTTCTATAATAATCATAATGATGAACACACAGTGGAATCAAAAACATTATTAAAATTAATTCTCTGTTAAAACTGCTGATGAAATAAAGTCTAGTTAGTGTTCAATGTGAGTGCTGGGCCTGACACCACTAACGTTATATATCATAATAAACACCTTCTTAGCTAAAAGAAACAACTACACTGAAGCACATGCCTACATTTGTTTTGTGAAAACAGCCTGTTGATTTCATTGTGCAGCTTGCAAATGAAATAATAAATTGATATGGAGAGTGTCCAGATTAAATGACTGAAGTTGGACATATGTGAAACAATTCATTAGGCTGCAAGAAAAGCATGAAGTAATCCAAAAAGAATTTGCATATCATTATCAGCATTAATCGTTTTACAGCAAACTTTAATTATTAATCAGTGAGGTCTTTGTCGTGTGTATTCAAAAAACGAGTGTGGCCAAACAAAAGAATGCATTTTGTTTTCAGATGAGCTTTGACAAGTGTCACACACATTCCTAATGAACACCTCTTCCTTTGTGTGCCTCCTGTCTCAGCCCTCATCTCCATCCTCATGAATCCTGTCCTCAGCCTCATCAGTCACGCTAATGCATTAATGCAGCATAATGTTGCGCTGTGTGCAACACACAATAGACAAGGCCAATTTGACACATTTAAAGGTAAAACGCTCACCTTAAAATATCAGAGTCTAAATTATGCTGCCTGGCCTTGGCAATTACACACATACCTGATTTTTTTTTCTCAACAGACACAAAGTGGTTGTGTTGGAGAAGATTCTCCATTTAAACGTGTTGTTGTCTAAGAATTTGTGATTTGCTGGTATTGTTCGTTTTCAAATTAACATTTATTAGTGTAGCATGATTGCTCAGGGGTTAGCACAAAGGTCCTGGGTGTAATCTTCTCCGATGTGCAATCCTTTGATTTGGATTTAAATGTCCGCTTCGTGTCCGTGTCTGTTTTCTGTTTTCCTGAGTGCTCGCCTCTCCTACTGTGACGAAGCTCATATCAGAATGATTTCTTGACTTCTGGATTGTGCGCTGACCACAGTTCTTGTTCTCACCTTATGAGAATGTGGATATATGAAAGATCTTGAGGGCGCACCATGAATACATTTGGCCAACACAGTACACTACCTATAGTGACCTAAATAGTTTCATTCATAAAAGCAACAATCTACAATCATGTCTGTGTGGTCTAATAATATATAAAAACTGCAGCCCTCGCTCCCTCTCAGTGTTCTTCTGATGTATGTATTCGCCTGATGTAACATCACCATTCATCTCAGCCAACGTCAGACATCTTTTCCTGAGTGGTCACATACACAGACCTCTCTTACCGCTGTAGGAGGTTGGACATTATAACCTGAAAAGAGGTGCAATAATAGAGATGAATTCATTAGACCTGTGTTCAGCAACCGAATCTTCAGGTGTCTGTGTTTGTGTTTGGTCACACTGATGCCTGTCGTACGTTTTGTTTTGTAAGCATTGGTTTTAAAAGCATTTTATGACATTGTTTTTTCCGTTGCTCTCTGTCGCGATGAAAAGAATTAGCGAGACGTTTGCATTAAATGCATGTAAAGAATTCAGCCCGATGCGACGCCTTGTTCTGTTTGTTCATTTCTTGCGAAAGGGGCTTCATGAGAGCAGCAGGCACCGAGAGCAAAAACCAAAGACAGACTCGACTGGATAAATCATCGTGCTTCTCTTGCAGCACTGTAGGGAAAATGCTGCACAGTTGCTATGGAACCCTCTGTTGCTAAGCAATGGGTTGATTATCAGAGTTTTTATATAAGAGGCAGTGTGGTATTTTCTTTGCTGTCCAGAAAATTTGTTTTCAGGCGGCTTTATGACTGACAGAATGGGCGGATTGATTGGACAACACTATTCTTGATTTTAATGAAATGAATCCGGTCTCATGTTAATATGCTGGACGGTAATGTGTCTCATTATGAGTATTTAAACTCCACATTTACATGAAATGTAAACACCATGAAGTTGTTTCACAGGTGTTTGGAGAAAACACTATTCTTCTTTTTTATGTTTTGCATACAAACCCATATGTGCCAAGCATTTAATCGGATTTCAGGGAATGATGCTGTATGTCGTGCAACGAGATGTCTACTCATCAAGACACCCCCCCACACACACACACACACACACACACACACACACACACACACGTATGCCAACTGACTTAACTCTGCCCCTAATCGCAACACCTGTTTGCTGGTCATTTATTCTGCTTCATTTATTAAAATATCCAATTTATAAGCAGCGGCGAATGCAGATGGTGAGCAGATATTATCATATTGCCCTCTTGTGGTTGCAGTCACATATCAGAATGATGAAGGGTTTTTAAAATAATCCTTTACTTGTTAATTTTGATTGGTTTTTTTTTTAACTGCTTTGCAGAGCACCTTTGTTTCATTTGCAGTCATATGAAGATGCGGGTGTTAGGCGTCTCCCTCCTCTGGCTCAATCACGGCTTCGATCACGTGCACTCGCGCCTTCTGTCCGTGTAGAATGGAGAACGCGAGTAGTTTGATGGCAAATTAAAACAAACAGTGCTTTTTTTGTTACTCTTTTTAAACCCAGTTTCTAATAATACATTATGTATTATTAGACACCGTCTTGTCCTTTTTGGAAAATGTCATGCCACGTTTACCAATGTCAAGTTTAATGTTGCTTTGTCATCAGTAGAGGACCATGTGTTATGTTGTAGTTTCTCATAATATCATCGTTGTCCAGCAGCTTTGTACTGTACAGTAGGAGCTTTGGCTGCAATTGAAAATCCACATGAAGCAGTCTTTTTAATGCAAATTAAGACAATGCCCAGATGGTTATTCTCTGGCAGACTGACAGGAACCATGTTATGTTGTAACATAACTTACAGTGTGGTTACAGCTGTGGTTACAGCTGACATGGTGGTGAGATGTGTTTGCTGAAGATGGTGCTGAATAGCTCAGGTTCAGCACTGTGGTATCTATAGATAAAGATGAAGAGTCAGGTGATGGTCGGCTCCCGGAGGCTGTGACGCGTCTGCACTGCCGCGTGTCCTATAAACTTATGGCCACTCCCCTGCACCAAACTTCTCTTGTTTTGACATGGAATGCCATTACCAAAGAAAACATTCAACAGCGCGGCCTCGCCGCCCACTAAATGAGTTGAGCTTGTTTGCCCTGAGGCGAGATAAGACTGTCCGACTGGAAGCTGAATGTGGCGACACGTTGTTGGAGTTGAGAGGACAGGATACACAGATAATAAGCAAAGGAGGGGACAGCTCGGCTGAATTTAAAAAAGGGAGCGTCAACAAGGAGTGAAAATACGACAATGCATGACTGGCTGGTCTCTGAACACAGCAGCTATCGTGGATGCAAAGGTCCCAACTGTGCTACTAATTCCTTCAGCCATGATCCAGGCCAGTCGTCCATATACTGAGTGTGTTGTGAGGATGATGTAAGCGCTAACAGTTTTCACAGGGATCAACAGGCAGGCGGCACCACTGATTAACCATGTAATGTAAATGTTCCAGCACTTAGTTTCAGAGTGCAGGTGCTTAAATATTAATAAGGAGGTCGTTTCCATTAAAAAGGAGAGGAATTAGGCTCATGACACCGCAGGAGGCTCTGCTTTAAGTTCATCCCAGAGCTGCCCTCACTTTAATGCAATGATGCTGTAGCTGTTAACATGAAAACCAACATCTGGGCCTCAAACCTCCTAAATGTTTAAGAGACTAATAATGAACCTGCTTTATAATCAATCAAAAATCAAGGCCAAGGATTTTAGAACAGACAAAGACAAACTAACAGAAGCAATCATAACATTTTATCTTTATCTATCTAATTTCCTCTTTTGTTGACCTGGCCTGGATTTCATTGTGATTGTTTATTTTCTGTTGTTTCTTCCTCTATTCGGTTTTAATGTAGCACACACACACACACTGTAACTCTCCAGGCCACAGATCAGCAGACATCTGTTGGGAGGTGTTCCCACTGTGATGCTGGCCGACATCGGTCAGCAGACCAGAGCCGGGTGACACATTCACTGGCTTCTTGGGAAAGTAGTGGACACTGTTTACACACTGATAAGCTAACTGTTCTCACACAATATGCTTTGCCGCAGGACATCGTGATATCTCTCTCACACTCACATTTGGTATAAACTCCAATATGATTGTAGTCGTCTGTTTTGTCCATCAGTTAATGTAATTCCCAATTATTCTGTGTAAGTTTTTCTTTGCTTCAGATAAAGCGTTGCACTTCTTAAATCCTGTGCAGGTCCTTTTTTTTTGTTTGTTTAATTTTGTTTTTTGTTGTTGAGGAAGCAGTGGCGATAAGGTGAATGCTCCTGTATCACTAAAACAGGGTCAAAGTATGCAGAGAGTAAGCAGAGAGATTTGGTGCTTTCTGTTTTCACCTAGCGAATGAATGCACTGTACTTTGACGTCTCGGGGGGAAACTGTTACTGGTTGCCTTCACAACGTGCGATAGGAAATGGCCCCGCGTTTATAGCAGGCGAAGGGAGATGGGTCTGGGAATATGACAGAGCTTGGGGGCATTTAGTGTTAGTGCGAGGAATGTGATGGGGGTCAGAGAAATAGGACGACAGAATATGATAGAGGGGATAGATGGGTCTTTTCTTTCAACTGGTATGCTGGTTAATATTTTAGTACCAGTATTTAAACAGAAATATTATAATTGACCCATATCTGCAGAAAGGCCCCTATAGAGGACAGGGATCTTTGAACCATTTTTCTGAAGGTAAATCAGGTTATCGTGAAACAGTAAAGATTTTAACTTAAACAATTTCCCTTGCGAGATTAATAAAGAATATTTAATGTATTTCAAGATTTCTTTCATTAATCAGATAGACAGCAGTGTTTATTCTAATGATGCAATCAGAAGACCAGAACTCAGTTGTACAGTACAAATTTCATATTATTATCTTCCATCCCATGATGTCATAGATGGGTACAGTCACTGGGAGTCAGTAGTTCTGATCTTAATGGCACAAGATCACTGGAGTTAATACTATTCAGTTTTCAAAAAAATTGATAACTAATTGGAGAACAATAAATTAGCAGGAGAACTGGCATACATTTCCAATCGCACTGCTGCCACATGGTTTTCCATGCATTTAATAATGTTTTACACTCAGGTGGTGTTTAACACATGTATGCACGTCAGCACTATTATATTGGCTACCTGCACCACAATAGCTACTTGACAATCAGGAGAATTTGTGCATTAGCATGTTTGTTGGTGAGTACGGTGAGGGGTTTTCAATGTGCATGAACCGGACCAGTGCTTAATGTAAGAGACACTTCATCATGAGGTGCTGTAGGATTTACTGGGAATCGTTTTGGTGCAGACACAGTGTGAACGGTCAGATCAGATCCTGGCAGCAGGCCCTGCAGGAGAAAGTATGCAAACGTTTGTTGGAAAATATGTTTAAGCCTTATTCAGCGATAACCTTGGCAACACCATTGCTCCAGGTCAGTGTGCTTCGACACTATTATGCTTTCTTCAGCTCTGGGTTTTATTTGTTTTGGAGATACTGATGCACCCTGCAAAGACACATCAATGAAATCAGTGTATTTTTGTTCATAATTTTTCCATCAAAGAAATTATTCTTCTTTTATTTCATCAAACTTCCTGTACAATGAACTCTGACAGCTTTGATTTGACTATTTTTGGCCTTATGCAGTAATCAGAGGTATAGTCCTATAGCCCTGCTCATTTAATCTCTATTTCAGGAAGTTATTTGGACAGATTAGGGTTACGCTAGGAATTTTTATAAATCATCATTTTTCATGAGCTCTGTACTGTGTAAGTCTGAAGCCTATAAACATCATCATGAATCCTGGTGTCGACACTAACTGTCAAGATGTTGTTTCTTTTGCATTGCTTTTTGCATTTCAAAGATTTCTGTTTTGAGAGGATTCAGCCGAGAAGTTGTGGATGTGATCTGGTAAAGGAATAAATGAGATGTTGCTTCTCTTTTTATAGCCTGTGTATTTTGTGATCACACCCATCAGCTGATCACAGAGATGAATCACTCCTGGGCCGCCTGAGATTCACAGTTGTCTGTAACTGTCTGTATCTAATCCCGATGTTTTCACATCAAATGTGCAAACTGTGTGACATTGTTACCAAAAACTTCAAAAATGCTTACTGGTGACTCCAGTCTGACACAGTGCTGAGTAGTGCTATATTCAAAAATATATTCAAAGCTTCACAACAGTCACATTGTGTCTCACATAATACACAATGAGACCATGACTAGAGTTTGAATCAGAGAAAGAAGTCATGCTCAAGAACAAGAAACATTGAGCTGATTCTGACCAAGATGATATAAAAGGATGTTTAACATTGTCTGTTTCTGGATTTGAAAACTAACTGACCGATGAAGAGAGGATGTGCCTAAAAAGAAAAAAAAAACAGATAAACTGTAACTCAAATCCATTTTGATTCCTCACGTAAGAAGACAGTTGTAGGTTCTGTTCTGTATCCGATGATACACGCAGTAGCATGTTCTATGTCGTCTATGATCCTTATGCAAATGACATTTTTTTTACTTTACCACCATGGAACATACTGATTCAGCACAGCTACATGAGCCGATCGCTGGACTGTTTCTGCGTTGTTGTTGTTTTTTTTTTATTTTCTGTGTCAGCAGTTTTATTTTGTGGTCTGATCGTTCCGACTGCAGCGATGTCAGGCTGACATGGTTTGGATTGGAAGAGAAAGGGGAACCTTGCTAAGGACGTGAAGGACTAAATCTCAGTAGAGTTAGAAGAATTTGCAGTAACACATAAGAACTCTTCATCTTTGTCAACACATCTGCTCAGTCCCAGTGCCGAGGGTAACAAGTAACAGCGTAGGTAGTAGAAACAGACTCTGGCCTCCGGGCCTTTCAGCAGCTTCCTCCGTGTTGTCTGTGTCGCCCAAACAGAAGCTGTGGTGTGATGCTAATATTCCAGGTTTTGTTTGTATAAAGCATAATCAGAAAAGAGCTGACACCAGCAAAATTCCTAAACTGTGGGTGAGGTTGAGGTTGAGGGAATACCCCCTGCACATGGTAAATGCTCATTTATCATGGCAATTATGTACTGTAAGCACACAGATGAAAGCATATGCATTTTTCTTTCTGCATATTTCACGAATCCCCCAAACTAAAGAGAAGAGAAAAGGAAGTTTTGTGCAGACTTAGTGCAGACGTGTTAAACATCGCGTGGTCTCACATTGTCTCTGGAGTGACTCGCTGCTGGCTGCAGACACTGTGAGAGCACGGCCACTGTTGATGGATAATCCATGTAAACCTAAAGTCGTCTGAATATTGAAGTGCGCTAAGTGTTTAGTGCACATGTAAGGGAGTCGACGTGGATAGCTGTTTACATGTCTACAGCGTGTACTGTAATCATGTAAATGAGGCAGGGTTTCCTCTTCCTGTTCTTTTACATGGCTCGCCAGCCCAGAAATTAGTATGGATGAGTGCGTTTTGCCAGTGTTGTTTCATAAGCTTCCTAGAGTAACTGATCTTCACTTCCTCCTTCCCGACTCAACACACTTAGATTTGCTTTGTCACTGGCAAATAGTGCTCTACAAGAGTAGCCTGTGCATTTTCCCAGGTTAAGGGCTGTGTTCAGAACTTGAAATGCATCATGAACGTTTACGGCTCTTAACAATGCGGGAAATGAATTGCCGATATTTTTACTTGAAGAATTGTTAACGTTGTTGTTAATAGTTATTGTAGTTCACTTATATTCACTTATATTTGCATTGTTTAGTCAAATCAAGCCTGTTTTTGTTCCAGCAGCATATCTCTTAATTTCATTTGAGTTTGTTTCAGTGTGTTTTTCTGCACATGCTCAGTATTGAACTAACAGTAAAGTGAATTCGGTTTATTTTCCATGATCACCACTACAACTAGTGATTTTGCTTGTTTGACAGATAAGCACAACAGATGTATTAAATCATTCCCGCACTTTTGTGGTGACACCAGTTTTCCCTTTGTCCCCTCAGGTCCTCCAGTCATCGTAGGAATGAGCATCAACATAGCGAGCATCGACTCCATCTCAGAAGTAAACATGGTAAGTGTTGTCTTCTCTTTTTTTCACTCTCTCTCTCTCTTTTTTCACTTCACCCTCACGCTGCAGCTCTTATCACTGCTGAATCTACTATTGACCCGTAGGCTGCCGTTTCCACACACCTTCATTCAGCCAGCTTACTCGACAAACACATGATCCCTCACTGGCCACCCGTCCACAAACTTTGTTAGACTGGGGGAAAAATATTCCATGTTTTAATTGAATCAAACCTTGATTTGTTGATTGTTTGGAAAATGTCAACTATTCTGTCAAAAAGAATCAGGTTTAAACATCCGAGTCTGAGCGCTGACGTCATCCTGTCTCTGTCTTTCACTCAGTGCGACAGTCACTCTGAGAGCAGCTCACTCCTCCCACGTTTATCTTTTGTCTTGTTTTCTTCCTGTCTTCACTTCCCTCTTTGCCTCACTCTTCTTGATCAAATGGTGATCAGCCTGTTCAAAGCCAAACAGAGTTTGTGTGAAATAGGTTCATTATTTGCTGGAAATATCGTCGCTCTCGCACAAAGTCTTAATTCATGTGAGAAAGATTCAAAGTGAGGGAAAACAGGAGTCTTAAATAACCATACGAGATGCTCAGTGACAGTAAACAATCTGATGAGTGTTTATTTAGGCTTAAAACCTTAAAATGATTCATTTATTGGTGAATGCTAATTAAGAGCTTGGTATTTATTCTGGTGACATTTCTCAGTACAACACACTGTTTTATGATGAATGATAACTGAGAACATGTTCATAATAACCAGAGGATGTTACGCAATGCCATCAGTGTGTCATGACTGGATAACAGCGATAGTGAGAACTGTTTGGCGTTGACTATAAACAGTACAGTACTTGATCTTGACTACAGGGGCAGTGATGTATTCGATTGCAGGCATTAAACCCTCACTTGAGTGTGTTTCCTGTTAGATACACCATTAAAGAGGAGCACTGGTGCAGCTGTATCTGTTGGTTTTCTGCCCATGTCCAGTTCTACAAATGCTGAGTTGTTCAGTTTTTCTTATTGCATGAGAAACTAAAGAGTGGTGCATGCATTTATTTATTGCTGACATAGTCGTATCAAAGTTGCCTTTTTGTCTTTTATTTTGCATTGTGCTAAAGTCCTGAATAGAGCTATCTATCTATCTATCTATCTATCTATCTATCTATCTATCTATCTATCTATCTATCTATCTATCTATCTATCTATCTATATCCATCCATCCATCCATCCATCCATCCATCCATCCATCCATCCATCCATCCATCCATCCATCCATCCATCCATCCATCTATGTATCTGTCTATAAGACAAACAGAAAACAGGAATGAATGTGGCTCATGACCTTGTCCCCAGCTTCAATCTGTTTTTGACTGTGTCTTCATACAAGTTTTTTTTCCCCTCCTCCCCAGGACTACACCATCACAATGTATTTTCAGCAGAGCTGGCGGGATAAGCGTTTGGCCTATGGTGAGCTGAACCTGAACCTGACTCTGGACAACCGTGTAGCAGACCAGCTGTGGCTCCCCGACACCTACTTCCTTAATGACAAGAAGTCCTTTCTTCACGGCGTGACAGTAAAAAACCGGATGATCCGACTGCACCCTGATGGCACTGTCTTATATGGGCTGAGGTAAGTTTGTGTCACACACTAACAGTTATCGCTCTTATGTGAAGGAATGTAATCCACATTGTGTGGCTAGTGGTGTCACAGTGGTGCAGTGGTGAGCACTTTGTGGAGTTTGCATGAGCTCTAATTAGACTGTAGGTGTGTAAGTCTGCATGTTGGTCAGGTGATGGGCTGGTTAATGGACAGCCATCAACATTTGATGCCATTTTTCATTCAGTTGGTTCAGTTTTTTTTTTACATTTGAACACGTATCCTTCAGATGAACACAAACCTTTATTAACATCCCTGCTCACGCCACAAAAGTGGTTTCAAAAATAGACTCCATTCAAGTGCGTAACTGCAACTTTTTTTTTTTCTAAAGCAAAGTGCAATAAATTGACACTGTGGCTTTTTAAAGTGAGAACTCATACATGTTTCCTCTCACAGCTAAAATGATGAATTCCCCAGCAATAAAAGGTGCCACCGCTCACATCAGCACACTCAGCTCTTGCTGCGGCAGCTTTACTTGGTCTGGTATGACCAGTAACTTAAAGCAGCAAATGCAAACTCTGGGTTCAATGACTTGTCTCCACTTGTGCTACTGCAACATTACATTTCAGTATGAAGCACTATCCCATAATTGTTGACTGCGGACACAGCAGCAACTGCTCAGCAGAATTTACAGACTCTTGGTTAAATATAATTTACCTCCACAAGGCTGCTTCCTATTCCATATGTCTCCAGTTTGCTCTTGAAGCCCAAAGACAAAACAGGTCAGGTGGACTGAACATTGTAAATCGCCCAAGGCGTTAATGTAAGTGAGAAATTGTTTCTCTGCCTGTTCCAGTGACCGACTTGCAAGCATCCGTCGTGTTTCTGTAATTCATGTGTCTAACCCAGTGCATTCTGGGAACCAAAAAATTAAGCTGTTAAAGCATTTTTTTTAAAAAACATTTGCATCTTTTAACATTTTGCTCGTTGCAACGAGTAAGGCGAACACAACGTCTCCAGAAGAAAATCTGGAGGTGCAGGAAGTATACCTTCATGCAAATAAAAAAAGTAAAGAAATTAAAAGCATTTAAAAATCTAGGGCAAGTATAGCAAGTAAAGAAAACTAGTACATGTGTATATGATTTTTAGACTAGAAAGAGGTCATTTTGCCAGGAGTAGACAGCTGTTCTACATTTGATTACTTTTCACTTCTTTCTATAACTGTCACTGGCATGGTTCATTAGCAGTGAGTAAAAGAACGACCAAAATATCACATAACCTAGAATCACACCATGTGCCATTTCATCTGCTGGCAGGTTGACTTATGACGTATTTATTTTTAGCAACAGTAAAACTTATGAAGTTATTAGTCAACAACCATCTAAGTCTGGCTCAAGACAATGGTGATGTGTTATAAGGCGTAAGGGGAATATTAAATCCAATCCCTGACCCAGAAAGGCTATAAAAAGGTTCAAAATGCTCACCACCTAAATGTCCCAGATCAGTGTGACGAACTCGACAATTCATTTAACAGTAAATGTGCACAGAGGGACCCATCCACAATCCCTCGGGGGTGGATAAAAGTAAGAACTTGCTCCTGTGGTTTGTACAAACCAAGAAAGTATCACTGCTTTTCCTAACACGTCATTAAATAAAATCGTTTGATCGCGACAGAGAAGCTGCGGACGGGTTTTGTTCCATGAATAAAAGAAAACAGCAGTGACAGGGTTTGGATCACATGATGTGATGAATTATTAATGCATTAATCTGTATTCCGAAACTCTGAAGTGCCGAATTGGTGCTGACACAAAGGGAGATATATGATGGCGTAACTTTTTTATTTTTTATTTTTTTTCCATTCAGATGACTCCAGCACAGTAGAGATGCAGTCTCACAATCAGTCTTAAACATTTGTTCTTTGCACATGGCTGAGGCAAACTAGTTCCAGCTGACAATCAGATATCCATGAGCAATTCATATAAGAGCAATATGTTATCAGTATAAAGAGTTTGTTTTTTTTCTTCAGTAATGTCCAGTCTGAACAGCTACTCTCATTGATCTGTCACCACTGTTTGATGGCTACATGGATTAAATTAAACTGAGGGCCTCATATTTCAAGCAGCTGCTTATTTGTTGAAGTGTATATTGCAGAACAAATAGAATAAACAACGATATAGAATAGAAGAACAGCATTCTGTAGAATGATAGAATAAAACCCAATGTATTTGCAAGCTCTGCTATTAAAATATATTTTAAATGTATTTGTGTACTGGCGCTGGCTGGAAAAAAAACTCAACATTCGTCTGCCTCCTTCTAATGAAGCAGGATAAAACAGGATCAGTTTCGTGCCAAAACGGTGCTAATAATACAAAACACCACCTGATCTGAATAAACAATCCCAGCTGCTCCACTTGGCGCGCCTCGACACATGCGGCGGCTCGGTGGCGCCACAGCCGGACCAAGTGTGCACGAGCGTGCTTACAGCTGAAGAAATTGCGTTGCACCTGCCATTTGTACCTCCACTGGCTTTGTGCCTGAGTAAAACAGAGAGCAAAGGACATCAGCATCAGTCATTCTTCCAACATCTCATCCTCAAACATGCTTCACGGAGGTTTTTACGGTTGTCGTCCTCGTCTGCAGTTATGGCTTATGGCAGATGGTGTCAGGTTCCTGGATTTGTCCTGCGGTCTGTTGTTTCAGCAGTGTACAGTAATTAGAAGCAGTTCATAATCTATGTGTATAGGTGATACCAGGAGCTTTACGAGCCTCCTGCAGGCATGTAGTTACATGGCTGTGGTGCAATGTTTGACTTTGCCCAAGGGTTGTGTGGACATTTCTCTATAGAGCAATAGGAGAAACTGTAACCATAGATGTTGCATCCTCAGTTCATCTGAGCAGGGCGGCCCTCGTGTCGGACCGGGGGTATTTGTTGTCTTAAATGCGTTTTGCGCCTGTTTGAATCTATCCCCCTGTACTGCGCACGGCAGAATGAAAAGTGTGGACAATCACATTACACACACTGCTGCACCTTGTGCTCCGCTCTCACCTATTCGCTCACTGTGTAATGTGCTGATGCTGATGTTAGTCTTTTTCTTTTTTTTAACCATTATTTACCTTGATTTCCTCATTTTCTTACCCGTTGATCTCATGTTGGATGAAAGGTGTATTCTCTGTACCTGCAGTCTTTGTAGCCAGATTGCATCAACCTTTTAGATGACACCAGTTTATGCTACAATCTTGGTATTTGAACAACAATGTACATGTTTGCAACCAGGGTCATTTAAAGCCAGAGACTTTTTCTTATGGGGCTCTATAGGGCTGTTATTGTTCTTATAACATCCTTCTTATAATATTGTTATATTGTTCTTATAACATCCTTCATTAAGTTACTGAACACTAACCTTTGTAATGTGATGGCTAGAACTTCTTCCTGATGCATAGTAGTGATGATAATGATGATGATGCTTCTCTCAAGTGGATTTAGCCAAAACAGCTTGCTCACACAAATCCTTTGCATAGCTTGTGTCAAACTTTACAGTTAAGTAAAGGAGCCAAGCACTGACATATACACAGTGGAGTGGTGACAATAAAAAAGTCTGCATATCCCCTGAAATGAATTCCCCCGTGAGAGGCCATCAGAAGATGGAGGTATGCTTTCTCCAAAATCAGAATCAGATTTTGCTTCTATCCAATCGTATTTTGGTCCTGAAAACCCGGCTTACGCTGCCAATTTTGTATATGCAAGATATACCGTGGCCAGATTTGAACCCTTTGCTGTAGTTCTCTGAAGTGAAGGGGGGGGGGGGGCTGGTTCAGAAGAATGCTGAGTGTTGCTGGAGAGAGTTTGGGTGTTGCAAACCGAGAAAGTCGTTCCAAAACATCAATAGAAGTTGATGTCAGTAGAAAGCGTAGGGCCCGGTGTGCGCGACGGAGCAGCTTTTTTCCAACTTGCCAGTGACATGAGAGGCTGAATCATCGTTAGCACGCTGACTATCCAATTTCATTGTGCACTGGGTCCTGGGAGCATTGAGGGATTTTTCTGAGCTCAGCTTTCACCAGATGGTGTTTTCTCTCTTCCCATTCCTGTAAATCTGCTCCCTCATTTTTCTCTGTTTATTAAACCACAGTGTTTATTCTGTGATAGTACAATGATCTCCATTTGTTAAGCAAGCTACATCACATAGTAGACTGTGTAGGTGTCAAAACTATTGCTCAGTCTGTAGTGCTGAGTCTCTGGGATCCACCTCCAGGCTGCTTTTAGTTGTCATGTTGTACTGGCATGATGCATGATGAGAAGAGCCAAGCGTAGACTGCTACAAAATGAATGGATTGCACATTTAATTGTAATATAGAAGTCTGGGCCTCCTTGGTTTCTTGGCTTCCTGACTAAACTCTTTGTTTTGCATAACAATCGCCTGCACGAACATACATGGAAATCTCTCACAAAGGTTTCTTAGACCATCTAATGGTATAATTTGCCTCTGGAGTCATCTCTTATTGATAAATACCAGTCCAATCCCATGACCGAATAACAAAGCAGCCAATATTGCATATTATTTTGACTTCTGCAAAGCAAAGCGAGTGTTGGACTGCAGTGTTCAGGTCTGACGCTGTTGCTGACCGTGTCTGGCGGGACTGGAAGTTGCTGACCTACATCTGCTGACATTTCCAATCCCAGGCCCTCGCTGCGAGTCGTCCCAGCTTGCGCCTTCTGAAAGACGATTGTCTCACTCGACTTGTTAAGTGTCACATATAAATGAAATTTTATTCGTAGAGGGGGGTTTTTCCTCTCTTTTTGCCAAAGGTGAAGGAATTCATTTCCATTTGTTCCTTACGCTAAGCTGCAAGATACTAGCACAAAGGATATGTTATATAAGAGCAGTAACTGTAGGTCCTGACAATATTACATTACATCAGGAGTTTCAAGGATGATCCTTCATGTTTTAGTTTCTTTATTTACTTTCTAATGTGAAATGCAACAATCGCTTTTTTTTCAGTGCCAATGTTTGTCTTTAGCACTGCTTTACTTTTCGACCCAAGTTTGCTCAGTCACGGTAAAAATCGTATAAGGGTGCATGTAAATAATGGTTATTCAACAGTAATACGACATATAAACAATTGTTTTATACATTTCTATTTTGGACAGGTAACAGTGGCTGCTATATCAACATGTAAACACTTTAAATTCTCTTTTTTAAAATTCAATTTCTTTAGTTTGTAGCTTATTAAAAAGGGATATTAGTGTATACATGGCGATACAGCACATTTGACATGGAGGACAGTGAGTGAGTTTAAAAATTATATCTTGTATTTGTATCTGGAGCCATCAAGGAGGTGTGATACAGAAGTGCAGAGCAAAATGCAGCTTGAGCGGATTAATGCTTGTGCAGCAGATTGCAGCTCAGTGTCACTGTGAATAATAAAAAAACATACCTGCAATGCATTTTGTTTACGTATCATTTTCTTTACCGTTCTCGTGCCTTCTGCTGTCATGGACCCCGAGGCCCCCACATGCTCGTGTGTTAATTTGGCCCAATCGGCTTGATTTTGTTTTCCAATTACTCTCCGACAGCTTTCTGTTCAACCCACCATGACCAATTTACAAACTCTGCGTTCAAGCACTACATTTCCAGGGCACGCTGCTTATTATCTACCATATTACTAATTCTAGGTATTCTAGATGACTGATGTATTGCATCAGTGTAAAAGTGTCGCAGAATTGTGGCTTTGACTAAAACATGAATGACGCTGGTGGCTTCTGAGGGTTTGAAAATGAATTCATCCATTTCATTTACACAGGGAGGCAGTAAGTGAATGAAAGCTGGTATGACGAACACATACCAGCTGGTATCAACCACAGAAAATGTAATTACTAAAATGTGCTGCACTGGTAAATGTGTAAGTTATATGCCAAAGATCCCTGCATGTGTAATTTGTAGCTAAAGCTGTTTGCTGGGCCACAGGATTTATTGACAATAATAAACTGCTTCTCGTACAAGCTACCTGGCAGAAACGCATATCTCAGAACTAGCAATAAATTACCCACAACGACAAAAAACCCATACAGAGGCTGAGCATTTAGTGATCCACAGAAGACCAAATGACGTCTCTGAACCAGTCACAGAAACATAAAGAATAAAACATGTCCCTGGAAAAGTGGGGGAAAATAGTATAAGTCGACCACAGCAACTTTTTTTTTTTTTAAAGACCAGAGTGATGGTTCATGTCTTTTCGCCTCCTGCCATACAGGGAGCGTCTCCAGCAGCCATTATCCTTAAAAAGTGTAAAGGTTTAAAAGGTTAAGGGAGAGGGATGTGCACAAAGAGGCATGTGGTATTGGCAATATGTCTTCGAAATGATAGAAACTCGCCATGAAATATTAAACAGATGCAAAACTATCACGTCTTCAGCACATTGTGCATCTTGTCATCAGAGTTCATCTGTAACTGACCTTTTTCTTAAACCTTTTCTCTCTTTGAGTAAAACGTACTTGAGATATTTGCATTATCACCCAAATCTCTGTTCTGTTTCTGCTTCTTTGTTTTTTTCTCAGAATAACAACCACTGCTGCTTGCATGATGGACCTGAGGAGGTACCCGCTTGATGAACAGAACTGCACCCTGGAAATCGAAAGCTGTGAGTTTTGCAAAAGAACACGCATGCTAATAGTTTTGTCTTTTGCTTTAATCAACCCTCAAAAGTCAAATACAAATTTGGAATTAGCACAATAATCATTAAACTGGGAACCTTACTTCTTCAAAATGGCTCTTTACCCCGGAATCACACTGATATCATTTATGCATTGTCTGAGTTTGTTTAATGTTGTATCAGCTTCCACCTACCACGTCCGCAGGCATCATTTTAATAATGTATGTTTTCACAGGACAGATACATATCAACTAAGCTGTATGTTGCAGCTATCTTCTTTATTATAACCAAATGTAGAATGATAAATATGGAAGAGGAAGAGGTATGTGGGGTCTCCACTACTTGATCAATATCACGTTTTGAACTGCCACCCCTTCAGTTTATTGCACAGGCTTTCTGTCATAAATCTGTAATCCCTCATATCACGTCCCAGTAACCCTGATGACATCATTAGGTTTATTCTCTTAGCTCTTAACATATTATATAGTATAATTTAAGTTGCAGCTGTTTCACATCATGTTTTTTTTAAAACTTTAATTTAGATTAATCCTTGTTCCAGGAGGGGAAAAAAGAGTGCTGGTAGTGTAATTAAAAATTGTATTTGCTTGATCATTTCCATTGACCACTTTCATCAATCACCCAGCCGGTTCAATACTCCAGATATTTGCGGTTCTTGCTGTTCACAGTAAAACTGGGCAGTGTTTAACCTCAGGGACTTCAGTAAGCAGTGAAATATGGATACGCATTGAATTAGAAAGTTACAAGAATATCTGCTGTTTCTCGTCGTGGAACGCACTGCACGAGCGGGAGACGTGCACATTAGCCATCAGCTTGATTGATTAGGCAGGCAGTTGTTTCAATGTCATGGACAATGTCACATTTCCTTACCCTATAACCTCAGAGAGAGATTTAATGGTAATGAATCCTGGTCCCGTGGTGAGTTTAATGCCATCCAGGTCTGGACATGCGCCGGTCGAATGTGAAATGTAGTAACACTTCCTGCTCTGAGAGATTGCTCTGCAGTGAACGCACACTCGCCCGATGGCATAAATCTACTGCTGTGGTCACTTTCAATTGCGCTGCCAGCTGAGAATATGTGGGTGAACCGCACAGACTGACACATGTTCATGAATATTCATGCACATAGCAATGCAAGCAGTGATATACTGTAGCTCCATAGGAGTCAGGACAGCGGAGCATGTGATTGCAGAAGTCCTTGGAAGATTTTTTTCGTCCTTTTCTTCCTTCTGTACTTTGTGTTCTTACAGAATCAGAGGTACTTTAACTAATACCTGTGATTTGTCAATTCACTTCATACTGGTGACATTAAATTTAATATTTACCACTGTATATTTTCACCTGTCTTATCTCGAACACAGGGTTCAGTTTGTTGAACAACAAAACTCATACTACAAAAAAAAGCCACACAATAAGCCTCTGGAAGCCAACACATAGACACAGAGACTAAAGGTGTTGTGAGGCTGCTGAGGCAGCACTGAACCAGTGTAACACAAGGTGCAAGTATCTGATGTGTCAACCCATCCCTCTGCTCATTATTCAAACAAGAGATTTAAAATAGAGACTTGAACGGTTGTTTCGTCATCACACTGACACTGTCATCTGTTACTGTCTCCCCTACATTTCCCTGACTTTGACACAGATGGATACACCACAGATGACATTGTATTCTTCTGGCAAGGAGGAGACAGTGCTGTGACGGGCGTCGACAAGTTAGAGTTGCCTCAGTTCTCCATTGTGGACATCCGCTTGGTGTCCAGGGAGGTGTGGTTTACTACAGGTAAGACTGCCATAAATAACAGTTTCTTAACTGCTGTAGTTAGGCTGAAAGTGTCTATAGTATATTCATTTAAAAAATATATGTATATGGTGCATAAACGCCTCTGCATTCATGTCACCACTGTGAGTGTGGGCAACAGTAAATACGTCACTGTGGGGAAGATGATTAGAACTGGGTCATGCAGAAAGACAGTTTCATTTTCAGTTCCGCAGGTTGTAGGTGGTCATTTCCACATATCTGTGAAATGTGAGTGTGAATGTCTGGCATTCAAAACAAACAAACAAACAAACAAACAAACAGCAAAAAAAGGACGTTATGAGAACTATTTTGGCTAAATCATAAAAGGATTAATTATATAATCTATCACACATGTTTTTACGATTAATTAACTAAGCACATTAGCTGTTACATGCAGATACCACAGTTATGCCAGTAATATGTTACTCAATAAAACCATCTGAAAGGAAACAGAAATACTGGTAGGATTCCGCATTATTTTGCGTAGTACGTAGGTGGGTGATCTCAGGGGTTTGACTTGATAAAGTGTGTATGCTAAGGTATTGATTCATTAAATGATTTCCAGGAACCTGGAGGTGATGAGGTCATTTATCTTTGTGTGTCCCCCACGCCGAATAACCTTTTTCATTCAAACAATCGCACTTATCTCAAGCCTTATTTCTTAGGTTACAGCGTGGACATAAAGCTGTTGAATAAATACACAGACCGGAAATGAACTATTGCTCAGAGCAATCTGTATCGTTTCTAACTTCATAAATATCTCACTCCAGCTGTGATGGAGTGGTCCCGTTTTGATGTTTATATTGCCTTTTGCATCAGCATTGTCTTGTTCTGATTGTTTTAATTAAAGTGCAGTCAAAAGACCAATTACTGCCTTGGCACGAACAGCTGATATATTCCTGAAAGGTACACAATGGACTACCTCACCGCCTCACCACGTACCACACATCCTGTCTATATCCCTCCCTCCTGTCATGTGATGGTACACGTTGCAATTATGCGCCTTAAAATGTGCTTTTTGGTGAAGTGTTTAGAGGACAGAGAAAGTGCAGAAGAGAAGCAGAGCTGCTCTCTGTGACAATTCTCAGAGGGATGCTGGAGCTGCCTGCTGAGATAGGGGGTTGCAGAAAAATCTGCCGTGTTTGCGACTTTCTGCCATGTTTAATTGGAATCGAACTTGTCCCTGGGAAGGAATCCATCGCTTTGGGGAAATTAAGTGCTCCATCTGAACAAATGGAGAAATGACTACCCTGCGCATTGTCAAAGTGCAGACTTTGTGTTGTGCCAACATTCCTCTCCGTTTTTCACTGATGTTTTCAGTCTTGCCCTGCTGTTATGAGACATTTGCCTTCAGGGCTTTTGCCTGACATCTTTCCTGGCAGAAGTTTAGGCAACAATAGCACATGGTTAAGTTTGGGCAACAGTCACTCAGTCGCTCCATCCTTTCTCCTCCCAGGTTCATATCCAAGGCTTTCGCTGAGTTTCAGGATCAAAAGGAACATTGGATATTTCATCCTGCAGACATACATGCCCTCCATCCTGATCACCATCCTCTCCTGGGTCTCCTTCTGGATCAATTATGATGCATCTGCAGCTCGGGTGGCCCTGGGTAAGACTTGGTCGCCAGAGGGTTATTCAATTTCAACTGCTCCCATTAATTTCCCAACTTCTGCATATAACTGTGTGTACTGAAAAATACGCTTAATGCAATTAATCACTAGACGGAGAGAGAGCTCATTATTTATGATAGGTATCATAACACGCCTTAATACCGCAGTTGTAGAATGCACAGTCGGCTGTGAGATTAATAAAAGTAAAAGTTATAATCCATATCATCTATACAATACTGCTGACATATAAATACTTCAGTAATATGTAAATAGCTAACAGTATTATCAATGATAATGTAACACTGACAGGGGCCATACTGTGTATTTGTTGGTAATGCATGCATGTATATCTACAGTCCAGGTTTAGGACCTTTACTTCATCACAAATGATGTCTGTATAATGTAATAGCGTGTCTGTCTTTAAAGAAAGTGTGATACAGTTTCGTATCTGTCTGTCTGATGGTGACTCCCGTCTCTCTGTGTGTGCTGCTGGACTCAGGTGTGACAACGGTGCTCACCATGACAACAATTAACACCCACCTTAGGGAGACTCTCCCAAAGATCCCGTATGTGAAAGCCATCGACGTCTACCTCATGGGCTGTTTTGTGTTTGTGTTCCTGGCCCTGCTCGAATATGCCTTTGTAAATTACGTGTTCTTTGGCCGGGGCCCTGCGCAACAGAAGAAACTCAATGAGAGGCTGAACAAATCCAACAACGAGCGCGCGAGATACGAAGAGAAGCGCCTGAGGGAACAGGTTTGCAACCTCGTCTGCTGCCTCTTTTTTTTTTTTACTCGACTTCTGTGTGTTGGTTTAAGCTCCAGTACAAAACAACTGTGTTCTGCACATACGATTTCTGGCCAGTCAGTTTACCAAAGGACACATATGCAGTGCTCCCTGGAGTAGTCTTACAGAAGCACACTGATGCCACCACAGCCCAATACGCATTCACCACCCATTATCCATCGCCTCTCCCGCAAGCACTGAAAGCTTTTTACCGAGCATAGCTTTTTTCATTGAGATAGAAATTCATCTAGCTCAACAGTGGTGTAAACATTCTCATTTCTTATTTAGGTTGTTGTCTATGTGTTATGCTATAGGCTTCATTCACTCTCACTCTCTGTCCTGGTGGTTTAACATGTGTTCCAATGAAATGAGACCAACCTTAATCATGCAGGATGAGAATTGGCAGTTGAACACTCACTCATTGAAACAGTCAGACTGAATGAAGCTGCCTCTGTTTTTTTTTCTGTGTGTGAAGTGCTAAATGCTATGCTTTTTCAAAGCTCCTGTTAACTTTGTGTAATTCTCAGAAAATGTGCTTATTTGCCAGTATTACACAGCCGTTTTAATGTTCTCTTCATTTTTCTTTCACATTGCAAGGACTCCATTTCCGCGCCGTTTCAAACCAACACCTTCAGGTCATTTACACAACGGAGAAATCTGTATCTCGAGGAACAAAGAAAAGTTGGGGTACATGTATTTAGAAATCATATCAGCTGTAGGCCAGGGCCTCACAATTAAGTCAGATAAAGGTTGTTCAGATTATTTGTGCCACTTGTTTTGTAAGTGAAAAAAGCAATAATTGATGTCTAAAAACAGTTGTTGGTTAACTATTTCTGTTGCATGCAACAAATGACATTCCATATCATCCATGCATTTTGCTGTAGCATGACAGCTTGGGGGTGGGAGGGGGGGTCAATGTAAATCTCATTACTGGGAGAATCTGGGGCTACTGACTAACACTTCAACCTTCACTGACATTTGGTGTTTTTCTCCCTCCCTTCCCCACAGGTGGACGCTTACGGAAACATCCTGCTCACCACACTGGAGATGAACAACGAAGTGATGCCTTCTGACGTGGGGAGCAGCGTCAGTGACTCACGGAATTCGGTCATGTCTTTTGACAGCTCCGGGGTCCAATTCAGGAAGCCCATGGCGCCCCGAGATGGTTTCAGCCACCATTCGCTGGACCGGAGCGCCATGCGGAGCCGGGCCAACTGTCGGCTACGACGACGCTCCTCCAAGCTCAAGTTGAAAATCCCAAACCTGTCAGATGTTAGCACCATTGACAAGTGGTCCCGGGTCATTTTCCCTATCACCTTTGGATTTTTCAACCTAATCTACTGGTTGTACTATGTGAATTGATGTGCATCCCACTAGGAATCATGGGCCATATTTTGAGAGCACATTAAATTGGCTTTGATACAGTTCCAAAATATGTATACACATATACGAGTTGAACATATGTATATGCATATTTCTATATATTATATTTATATATACACATGTGAAATCTGAAGGACCTTTCTGCTGTACAAAATATTAATAGGATGACTTGAATGTTTAAGAATAATTGTGAGAGAAGAATTTCGAGGCTTTGAGTTTCTTTTTCCTCCTGAAACAAACAAACAAACAAACAAACAGACAAACAAACAAAAGATCCCACCAGGGGTTTTTGGAACTAAAGACTGCATGATATTTTTGCTAAAAAAAAAAACACGAAAAAGAGAAAGTGAAAGCTCTAGAGAGAGAAAAGATGTCTCAGAGTCCCATTGACTTTTTATTGATACTTGTTGTGATCAAAAATCCTCTACTGCAGCTCATGAAATCAGTGGTGGCTTGTCTGTTCAGGCATCAGCTGAGTAGGGTCCTTGACACCGCCGTCCCTACCCCCCACCTCCCTGTCCCCAGCCTCGTCACTCTCACCCAACTCACTCTCCCATCATCCATGGATAACATGCACGGAAATCTCCGGTTCTACTATGTACAGCAACCTTCTTTGGATTATGTGTTGTTCCTTGGGTTTTTTGAAGTGATATCGTTCTCTTTATCAGACATCAGCTCCGGCCTAATGGTCTCCATTAGATGGCCGCACGGATGGGATGCTTGACCGCCGCATTCCTGTCCAGAGTCAGCGCAAACTTGTATTCCTTTCTCTTCTCATGTTATTTTTAGAAACATGTCCTTGGGGTGAGGGCGGGGGTCTTTTTCATTATGGTTAAAACAAATGCTGATTATTGTAGATATGATTTTGTCTTGAAAAAAAAAATACTGTGATTTCAGAGAGTGTCGGAACATGTTCTAGAGCTAGGGCATTATGAGATAAAAGAGTCAAAGGTATGCATTACCCATTTGGTTGTTTGAGGGGGAAAACGTATTCTGTACATTTTATCATTCAGTATTTTCATGATAATATACTTGTACTGTTTCTTTCCTTCTATTGATTGGTTCACATGCTCTTTAGGTGCAGAGTTCATTGATGTCATATCCTGCTTTGTGTTTGACTCAAAGGGACATGGGGGATTGCTTTTGTGATTTGTTTGAAATGATTCCACAGTGAAGATGTTAGAACATGTATATTCAAAAGAGTCGACATATCCGCCCACAGTTTGACCAGTCGTCTTTCAGTATAGAGTATTTATTTGTTTGTTGAGCGTTTCAGTTGCTGAAGGGAAAGGTTATGTGACTGGGATAGTGATGCACAGCCTGCACAGAAGACAGGGAGAGAAAGGATTCAACATCTCATACTCAAAGTCAATCAGTGCCATATACCACAAATGCTCAGAACCTCGAGGATCAAAAGCATCCACCCAAACCAGGAAGGATGCAGCGATCCCTGGGGATAAAAATATAAAGAGCCATTAATTCAAATGCTGACCAAAAGGCCTCTAATCCATATGCATTATTGTTTTGTTTTGCTCTCAGATACACACACTACATTTCCAATGCTCAGGGTCATTTGGAAATAGGGGGGAAAAATTACACCAACTTTTTTTTAAAGTAAGTATTCTGAAATCTAATTGGATAATCAAGTGTTAAACAGTTGTGGAAACCAAATGAGGATTATTTCATGAAGCCACCAAGTAAAGTGGCAGACAAGAGAAGTCGCAGTGGATGATGCAGGCGTAGGGGAGATAACACATAATACATAAATAAACAGATAATAAATAATAGATGATAAATAAATAATAGAATGTGAATAGATAGATAAATAAGTAAATAGAATCCTCCCGTGCCTGTTTAGCTTCAGCTGAAGTGCAGATCAGCATCTTCTTCAGTGTCATCCTCATTTCAGGAACACAGGAACAAACAGACTCTACTGGGAGCAACAGCAACCGAGCAAAACCTACACAACCAAATCAAGCACTGCATCGCCTAGCAGGAAAGTGATTGTCTCATTAGAATATGAGCGCAGCACGGTTGCTGGGAAATAAATAAAAGGAAAACAAGAGGGAAAATTGGCGTGTACTGTATACAAGCACATAGGGACAGGGGGAAGATGGAAGCGCGGCAGAGTAACAAGATGAAGATGGTAAAGCTGGAGTATCAATTTATCATCAGAAATATCCACTCCCCCTCGGGGTGTAGAATGCATAAGACTTCTTCAAAAAGGAATACTGATCAGAAACCAATTTGTCTCCGTAAGTCATAGTGAAGTTTGTACAGTGATGTGGCCTGAGCTGTGATCCGAGTTTGGTATTTCTTTTTGTTCAAGGTTTTATGCATTGTGTGGGGAAAAAAAAGAAAAAGATATCACCATGTGATCCAAACAATATGCAGGGAGCTGGTCCAAGTCACAGAAAGACACGTTGAGCCGAATTTTCTGTTTATCTGCAGCTGAACAATCCATTGTTTGCGTCCCGATCAACTGTAAGTCCGAACATATGACAAAAACATAGTGATTTGTCTGAGATGTGAAGAAGTTATATTTGTTTTGTTTTCATGGGCAGTGTGGCACTGAGTTGGAATGAGCCACAGCGAGCTGAATGAACAGCAGATAGTGGGAGGAGCTACCATTTCAAAGGCCTGATGAAGGTTTCATTGTGTTGCATAGAAAATACGTACTCAGTATTATGCTGTTGATAAGTGAAACTAGCTAAGTGTAAATGCTGACGTTGCCAAAGGGAGGTGAATTCAGACTGAAAAGCAGTGAACTTGAAAACAGTAGCATCAGTTGATTTAGCAGGTTTTTCATGTCTTAGTTAATAATGATACAATAATAATGATACATACACACACACACACACACACATATATATATATATAGGATGAGCCCACAAACCTACATAAGTTTAGATGACAACGTCACCAGGGTAGATAATTGAATTTCGTGTCACCACACACTGATGTGTAAAAAAAATGTGAATTTCCCCTGTAACTCATACTATACACCACTGGGACATGTATGCTGCAGTTCTAGCTTAAAAATGGTTACATTGTGAGACGCTCCGGTGACGTCATCACTAGTCACAATTTACTGTGTTTTTTGCAATCAGTTACAGATCAGCTCCGGATGACATTCCATATTATACATTACTTCATGTGTTGTATAGGGGAATATAATGTTAGATGTGGATTGTAGCATCTGAGTCTGGAGCGTCCTGGCTCTGTTGTGTTGCGATGACTTCTGATGTGCGCATACAGAGTCATGTTTCAGGTAGCATTGTCCTTTAAATATTGAAAGACACAAAAAATATGGAAAGGTGGTAACATCAAGTGGATAATGAATGCAAGTTATTGAAGTGACACTTTACAAAGGATTTTCTTTTGACATCCTGGTTTGCATGGTAGCAGCTTGTCAAACTGTTTAAAGGCAGTATGATGGATCTGTCAGACTATGAGGATGTGATACTATCAGTTTCAGCGCAGGTGACGCACAATAATGTGGGACTTAAGACAACTGTATGTGTTCTTTTATCTAAATCAGTGTTCAAGTTGAAAGAAGCCTAATCCAT
This sequence comes from Trinectes maculatus, assembly GCA_016785345.1. Lineage (NCBI taxonomy): Eukaryota > Metazoa > Chordata > Actinopteri > Pleuronectiformes > Achiridae > Trinectes > Trinectes maculatus. The sequence continues at coordinate 42,889 of JAFBJQ010000347.1, read as the reverse complement.
CCACTCTGTGGTTTCAGTGAAATGCACTTGTATCAAATTCTCACTAAGGTTGGTTTATTCCTAGTAATTAAGACAAAAAAAATGCCTTTTTAGTCATTAAGTTTTTTATTATTATTTTTCGTTGTTGTTGCATATCTCAAGTGATCTCCAAACACAAACAGAGACACATTTGCAGCCCTTGCATGCTCGCACTAAATATGTTCACCAGTCATTTCACTCAGAACATGTATTACCTGCTTTCTGGACATGAAATCAGCACATTCATCCCAAAAGCTGTGAGGATGTTCTATGCTTTTCCTTTAGGATCTTTGCTTATACAAGAGAGAAAATACCTTTCTTTTGACACATATGTTCGAGGAGCGGAGGAGGAGGAGGGAAAAAAGGTGTTGAACTGATTTCAATGTGAATTTTCTTGCCTCTAGTGTATATGTGTAATTACATGTGAATTGTACTGTAAATATGATATCTTTCACTTAATAGTTCTTAATGCATGAACAAAAACATGGCAGTTCGTAATACCAGCTAGCCTCACTGCTAATGGCATGGACAGCTTCTCTAGCATTGGCATACTTCTGCAAACGAAACCTAAAAAATGAAACACAAGAAATACATGGTGTGGACAAAGTAATGGAGAAATCGATGTCGAAGTCCTCTCAGAGTGAGGGTGCTGGTGGCTCTGGGCTCACATGGGTTCATCTGTACCAGCACCAACATGGCCGATGGTTAAAAAGTACAGTTTGCCTTAGTTCACTGTCAGAGATCGGGATGGTGTGGTCTTGAATGGAATTCTGGAGTTAGGTGTTCCCATCTTTAATGTCTGGACTAACCTTTATTCAACACAGTGTTCCTGCAGGGTTTACCGCAACTATCAACAAACCACTCAGCGCTGGTGAATCCACGAACAAGTCGAAGGGCATGTTCACTTAGCTGGCTTAAGAGGCTAGAGGAGCAGGGTTGCCTTAAGAAGGCGAGTGGGGTGTTCTTCCCTGTTCCTCAGTAAGACAGTCACGCGTGCCCTTTACTGACATACTCACCAGTTCCCAAGTGCAACTGCTGAGTTACTCACAGAAGAAACCTGTGCAGGCAAAGGTCCCACATGTGTTTATGTTTGGCGTTGTGAGGCCACTTACAGAAAATAATTGGAAAGCAACCAATAAAACCCCCGTTTCATCAGTGTTGCTTGATTCTAAGTTCAGCGCAGTATTGTAGCGGGATTACACTGTTTCTGGGGCCCAGTGCTGTTTATGGTATATGGAAAGCACCGTGTTGGATGCCGTTTCACTTTTTGTAGCAATCACCAGCTGGGATCCGAACTTTCCCAGCTATTTCAACCAAGATTGCACCATCCCTCTCAAACAAATGCGTCTATGAACCTATTGCAAGAGTTGTTGAATAGCACTAAGGCTGAAGTCTACTAAAAGTCTACAACCATGCAAGCCAGTTTCAGACTACCAGACTACCAGAACACAGCTGGCAGGCTCCTCACTGCTGGAAGAACTTCGCTTGGTGCATTCATTATTTTGTATACCCTGTAGGTTTTGTTTTGCATGACCTGAGTTTCGAAAGGTTTATTTTCATATATTTTTACTTCACACCATCCGATTCATCACCACAGCCAGGAAAAGAAAGATCCAGTGTTTACACGCTCAAATTGCACTTGTTTTACAGCCAGCTCTATAAATCTTGTGAAACAAACTGCTCGTAAAAGCTGGAGGGGAAAAATGTAACCACAGAACGTACATTGTGTGATTCGTGCGAATCATGAATATGTACTTCGACAAATGTATTTACTGTAAATCACGCAGTCTGAAATAGGTGCACCAAGTGCATGCTGTAGTTTTATCAGGTTCAGCATAAGCATCAACATCAGTCGCCCTTCAACTACAAAGGATCTAGAGGATGCTCACCAGTAGCATCTGAACGTAAAGCCATGAGATTGCACACTGAGTGGGTGTTTTTCCCCGTATTTTCTCTTTCATTAGTTGCCTCTGGTTATGGTCTGTTGTCGATTAATGTATGATGATACCTGCAAGAAGCTGCGCTGATTCCCAATTACACATCAGTATACCTCCCTCTTTGAGAGTCTAGCAGGGGGACTGTCTCATGTTTAACCAGTAGGTAAGAAAGATGTCCCAACACTTACTAGAAATTGGCAACAGAGAGAAACCCACAAGATCAACAGCCCATTTATTGTTCAGTTAGCAAATGATTTTTATTCATTTCTGTGTTCATTTCTGATTTACTGTATTTGTTGCATTTGTTATGCATTGTTACTCTTACTGTTGTTGTTGTTTTATCATAAGAAGGAAATGTAATTCATCTGATATACTGGCACTGGAAGAAAAATGCATTTGGTTTTTGTACTGTAATTGTTTTGTTCACATTGGGCGCTTATTTGATTCAGTTGTTTACTAAGGTGTTTGATTTCATTTGGAGTATCAGTACTCATGGAATCAACATTTGTGTAGTATGAAGTTGTATTTTTTTTGTCAGTGCAATTTAATGTTATAGTGTCAATCAGCTTTTTTAGGTGTTTGAACAAAATGTGTTTTTTTACAAATACAAGGTGTTCAAGTATGTGGTATAAAAAGGGTTATCATTCAAACAACAGACTTTTTACAAATAAAGGCTTATACAGTAAAGAAAGCTAATGTCTTTTCATTTGCCCTTTGTGGACTAATATGGTTTCATTTGACTTTGTAGTAATTTCCTTTCAGATATTAGTCCCCAAAAGGTAAATAGCAGTCAATGTTGCAAAAAGAGAGGATAAAATCAGGTATTTACCATTGCTATTCCAGGTTGTTGTCAGAGCTCTCACCTCTTAGTTGGTGTCTTGCTTTTGATAGGGACTGATGAAAATGAACACAGTCCCAAACAAAATTTAAGAAAAAAAACAAGAGTGTCTTCTTTTAATTTGATTACAAAACGCGTTTATGAAAATATACCTCCTTTCATACCCTATTTCCTGAATAAAGACGCAAAGTGACTCCTGCTGACAAGTGTAATATTTGCCCCTTTTTCAAGTCAGGATCTATTTGTGGGCTGTCTGGGGCAGGTTGAGTTCAGCACCTATCAAGCGATGGGTAATTAATTTGTTTTGTCGAAAGAACAGATGCAGGCGGAACTTTTCGCTGTGACTTTATCTCCTCTGGTGGAGGACACGATGCTATATATGGTAGCACTTTTAGACAGTTCTTTTTTTTCCAGAATACGCTCAGGACTTGAACTACAGTGGATGTTTAGGCAGTGTAGGTCAAAAGAACGGCCTTGAAATGTGTCTGGTGCACCGAGAACAGAGTACACTGTAATGATAAAGCACAGTATTTGAAATATTATTCTACACATATGTCCTTGGGCATTGCCCTCCAAAGCTACTGATTCGATTCATTGAATCTGTAGATTTGAATCAGAGGTGATATGGAGGCCTGTGGGTGCAACCTCTGTCCCGTTTTGGTGTCAATCCTGATTAAAAGCACAATTTGTGGTCTAAAAATGACCACGTTAAAAGATAGGACTGAAATGTGTTATCACTTTCAAACGAACAGGCAGCTCCTTTTATTACACAACGAACCACAAATCGCACAGTCGTTACTGTTTAATGTCTGTTTATGTGAGGAAAGATTATACACACGTTTGGAAAACAGCCAGCAACTGGGTGAGTCCTCTGTGTGTGTGTGCGTGTGTGTTCTCTTTATGTCTATGTGTGTGCCCTCCAGGTGCTCCAGTTTCCTTCCACAGTCCAAAGGCATGCATGTCAGGTCCACTGGAGACACTAAATTGCCTGTAGGTGTGAATGTGAGTGCGAATAAGCCTGTCGAGCTGTGTGGCAGAGTGACAACATGTCCATGACCCACGTCCATTGCATGCTGGGATGCATTCCAGGCCCCACCTGATAAACAGTTTGGAAAATGAATGGATGGTTGTACCTATCATGTCAGACCCTTAATTATATGTAAATATCTGTGCAAATTACGTTGTCAGAGAAATAAGTGATGGGATCTTAAAGTCCGGTCAACACATGACAGAGCCCGTTGTTAATTATGCATTGATGGCAGTAGATGGTCATCAGTTCCAGGCTTCATTAATGATTTTTGATCAGTGACATACCCAACACTAATACATCACTGTCATCCAGAGCAGGACCTCAGGCTTCCTGTGTAAATGTTGCACGGCCATACAAACGACACAGGCACTGCTGTGCAACATAAAGGAAAGAAAGGGAAAATAGGAAGCATGTGAATCCACATTGTAAAAATCTTGGGCATGCAGACTAGGAAAAAAAAATATTATGTGATGCATAATTCAGTGGTGTTATACAGTGAAAAGCCATTTATTATCATCATCTAAAGACCACAAATGTTTGTACAAATTAATTTTTATCCATCCAGCACAATTTAAGCAAGTCTTTTTTTCTAAACCTAACATATAATCATTTTTGATTCATTTATACTAAGAAAAAATGTAATGTGGCAAACAGGGCAATAGAAAGTGTTTTAAAGTATCTTACAAAACATATTAAGCATAAAAGTCAAAATGGATTTCAACAAGCGGTGCAGCTGCCACACTGGGTAACAGCTGTGGGCCCCACCTCTAAGATGCAAAAAAAAACCCATCTTAGCAACCATTTAGCCTACCTGCCCCACCCCCCCTTATTTTTTTCTGCTCCATATTAGTTCTTTTTTGAGACATAGCTGTTTTACTATAAATAATGCAGAGGGGTAAGAAAAGGCCTGAAGCAGCACTGTGAAGAAGGAGGAATCATGATAGATAGATAGATAGATAGATAGATAGATAGATAGATAGATAGATAGATAGATAGATAGATAGATAGATAGATAGATAGATAGATAGATAGATAGAATTCCTCATTGTCCAACAATTGATCAGTGACTGCAATTACTCTCCTTCTCGAGGTTTGGAGGCCCCGGTTAATGCCAGCATTTACACATATTAACGAGACTGCTCTGAGGTCAGAGGTCAAATATTGATTGTACGGAATGAAAACGGCCTCACAGATAACGAGGAGATCTTAATACTCAGACAGAATCGATACCAGTAATCCGTGAGCAGGTCATGTAAAGTTGAGGTAAAGTGGCTGGTTGGGAATATGACTATGCTGCAGCAGCACCTGCAGGGATCATGGCGCAGGAGTTTAATCATGAAGACCTGTATGTTAAAAGCCGAGATGCTTTCTTCTCTCAGGCAAAGGAAGGGGTTGAAATAACATCTGCATTTGAGCAGCTCCACCACTCAGGACCACTGCCGCTGTGGCATTTATCTGATGCTCACACATCATTCACCTTGTGGGTAACAAACAAGAGGGATTGGCTGAAGATCTATACCCTTCAACTTATGTGTCCTCAAAACGCATTCGATCCATTGCCTCATTGCGGCGTGTTCGTTGTTTCGATGTTGCTGGCTGTTGTATTTCATCATGTTTTAGTAGCTGTGACCTGCGTAATGATCGTCTCCTGTGTGTCCTCCCTCAGATACGAGGCAGATTTAATGCACAGGTTTGACTCTCCTAATTGATTTCTTTTAATTTACTCTCAGTCGCCTCTACCGGCCACTTCGACAGTTGATTATGCTGCTAAGTGAGTTCACCTTGAGAGAAGCTGAGGTGTATAAATAATGCGTCAAACATGTCCAACTTATTAAATCCAGATCAAATTGTATCCATTACGGCTCTATATCATTACAGGCGCTAACGGCTTCTTGTCAACCCTCATGTTTACTGAGGGTGAAAGACTGAATGTTTGTTTTGTCGTTGCTGAGATTATTTTCATCACTGGCCCTTGCTGCATAGCTCTGTTGAGAAGATGGATACAGAGCCAGCGGAGTTCCATTTCCGTGTTCTATTGTCAGCCCGCCATATAAAAACATCAAATATTGAAAAGGTGCATTAACATGGGTCAGGAATTGATTCCTGCGTGGGGGAGTAAAGAAAAAATGAAAGTGGTCAAAAAAATGCTGCTTTTTGACTTTGTGGCTTCAAATACCTGCCTGTGCTTTCTCTCCGCTGAATAAATTGCCTTCACCGATTCTAACCCAAGCATTAAGTTGAACAATCAGCAAAAATATATATAAAAAAAAGGTTCATAATGGTAAATTCTGCAAATTTTGTGGGTGGAACACTTAAAATCAATCCAGTATTTTAACCTAAGCTCATATTTAAAAAAAGTGACCTTCAATGGCTTAACAAGAGTATTGATGACATTAAGCAGTATTGATGACATTAAGCAGTATTCTGACGCAGGAAACAAGATACACAGTAATTGATTTTATTTTCGACAGTTAATGATCACTAAAATAATCAGTTATTCAGTGATGGAGCCAGAATGTAATTTTTGTTTCTGTGTTTCTTATAATAATAATAATAATAATAAGAAGAAGAAGAAGAAGAAGAAGAAGAAGAAGAAGAAGAAGAAGAAGAAGAAGAAAAAGAAGAAGAAGAATTCGTATAATAATAATTATTATTATTATTATTATTGCGCACGTGCAGCGCATAATGGGTGGAGTGTGAGCACGAGGCGGCGGCAGGTGACGGTATGGAGCGTGTGGGTGTGATTCAGTTCGTCAGTAAATAACTACTGGATTGGACAGTAGTTTAGTGTTTGTCCCTAACACGCGTCCTAGCTGAGTTCTCCCCATCAGCCCCTGAGTGGATTCATTAGTATTAGTTTTGATTACATTTAAAGTACAAAAGTGCTTGAAGGGAATTCACCGGGATCCCTGTCAGTGGGAAACAGCTGATCGACTGAACGCCATCGTTGATTTGTCTTGGAACAAGGTTGATTGTTTGGACGACGCCGGTCAATCCGGACCAGGAAGTGAGCAAGTTACAAACACGAGGTACAAACTACAAACCAACGTATGAATGAAGTGAAGGCTTGAGTATTGCTACCATCTCTTATATGGCCATTTAAATATCGTGTGTACTCGCTGTGACTGAAACCCCAGCGCACTGCTACGAACTGGTATTGAAATGAGCTGTGGGATGAAGCTGCCCATTCACTACCACCAAGAGAGCTTCCAGTTTCTGAAGGCGATCCTCTGCAGGTCAGAAGATTGATCCGGGCCTTTGAACACGGTGTGGGGAACAATGCACGCAGTAAGAGTGACTGCTTGTATTTTCTTGAAAAATACACAAGAGGGCAGCCAAAGGAGGTGGTGCGTCGTTGCCGGCGTATGGATCCAGATCGAGGTTATGATATGGCCAAGGAACATTTTGGAAATGAACACAAGATTACTGCAGCATGGAGCATACATGGAGACTGCTGTAAAATCTGAGGATGTTAAATCACCATAATCACCATAAGGGTATGAACTTTTTTTGCGTGAATGTTGTAGTGCGATGGAGGATGTGCCAACAAATATGAGAGGAGTGATTCTGAAATCATACAAATCAAGAGAGTTGTGTAACATTGTGTTTCCGTGATGAACAGTATGTTCCTCTTTGGTGCCATGGAATTCTTGGTTTGGGTGGCTTGAATAGAGTGTGAAGAGATAAAGAAAAGCGCAAACATAATGTGTCTAATGAAATATTAAGATTCTTATCTTTTATTCAATGCAACAACTGAATCCAACCCCCTGGGGTCGTCGTTTAGAAAATCCTAGAGTGCATCAGAGAGGGGGGCAGTGGTGCAGTTAAAGGTGGGATCAGAGTTGCATATATGTGGCAGAGTAAATGTTAACACTGCATATTGTTTGATGAACTAGCTAAGAAGCTGTGTACACATGCCACTAGTGTCAAAGTCCGTTTTCACTATTAATTCATAGTATGTGGCAAACACAGGCTACGTTTAACCTCCTGCATTTACATTGTCCCATTAAACGCAAACCAGTCAGTTGAACAAGACTTTGTGTCGTGCACAGAGGAAGCACATAGAGAATTATGTTTGGTATTTTCTGCTTAAATTAAACAGATTATTTCTTAGATTATTGGATTTATTAGATGAGTTCTTAAAATGTTTGCTGATACAAACGTACTCTGCCTCTTGTTTCATGCTCTCTTGCTCAGACGATTCATTAGGGGTCGCCATATACTGTACGACGAGAGATGACAAGTATCAGGAGATGTTGCCGCTTGCTCCCTGTGTCCCACCTTTTCTTTTTTTTTTACTGTGAAAGGGTTTATTTGTGCAATTGTGTCAATCTTTGTGAAAGCACAGTTTAATGCTTGCGTTTGACATCAATGTGAGGAGACAGTTCGGTGTCACTGTGTTTGGCTTTTAGGGCAAAGGAAAAAAAACGGCAATGCAAACGAGACCTTTTCCTTAATGTGGCTCACGTGATGTTTCTCATCACAGTTTGTGGTTCTGTTTTATGTTTGTTTGTTTGCATATGTTTACATTTTGTGCCATCAGTGTTATTATAGACAGTGTGTTTGCTTGGTAGCTGCAGGGACTAGATCATTCTTCTCGGAGGAGGTAGGTGGAAGGAGATGAGGAACGGGAAGAGCGAGGCCTTCTGAAGCCTGGACTGTTGTGCTCTTGTTTTTTGGTGCCACCATCTGACTGAAATGCTCCTAAATCAAAACACACGACCTGACACGCTCAACATCTAACAGCCTGTCCTGTCATCTGCTGGTCAACTGCTGAACTGCACCCTTGCTGTCTGAAGCGGCTACAGTCGTTTCAGCATCTCAGCTGAACCACACCTCTCCCTATAACATTAAAGGCAGAAATATTTCTATCAGCTGATAAATACTTGATTATATGTTGCTGTAACACAGACGCGGTCTTCAGATCAGTGTGTAAAGGAAAAAAAATGTATGAGATGTGAGCCAGCTCTGTGTGTGCCAGAGCTGTGATTCACACCTCCTGACTGTCTGCCTGCTGACAGGGAAACACAGGTCGCTGTGGGTGGATGAAGTAGTCTGAGTGGAGGCACTGCACTGAAATCTGCTGGAGTCAGTCCCACGCCCTGCACTCTGTGTGTGAGACACAGATCTCTAGGTTCGTGCACGCTAGGGGGCGTGAGTGTCCTTAAACCCTTCCAGTCACAGTGAAGGCACTGACGATGTGATTGAAATATATTCAGGATGAAATGTTCTCCAGTCTGTGGATAGCAACAATTTACTGTTGCCGTATTTCCATATGGCCGTTTAGCTTGTGATGTGGCTGCTGTGTTGGTACATAGGTTGTAGGTCAGTTTTAGAAAGACCACCTTGACATTCATGGTCCCAAGAGGATGCACCCTTATCATATTGGTGATGTCATTGGGTTGTCACTGTGTGCCTTGTACCCAGAGGAGAGATTTTCTTTTCTTATCCTTAATTTATTTACACTGGAAACTCTAAACTTCAGAGCCGTTTCTCAGTCCTGCCTGCGGAACATGAGTCATGCTGTTGACCGCATTTATTATAAAGTCAGCCCCTCCGTTGTTCTGCTCTGTCCACAGCTGCCAACACGTGTTGTTTTGTTCAGCCAACGTCCTGAGACACTGTGTTCGCCTCGCTTCCTAACCTATCACATAAGTGTCTTGTGGCTAATGAGCTCTACACCCCACCCCCCCGTTTCTCAGTCCTGCCTGCGGAACATGAGTCATGCTGTTGACCGCATTTATTATAAAGTCAGCCCCTCCGTTGTTCTGCTCTGTCCACAGCTGCCAACACATGTTGTTTTGTTCAGCCAACGTCCTGAGACACTGTGTTCGCCTCGCTTCCTAACCTATCACATAAGTGTCTTGTGGCTAATGAGCTCTACACCCCACCCCCACTCCCTCACCAACCAACCCTCGCCCCTCCAGTCACCCCTGATCAACATTTTTCACACTGTTAATCATTTATGTCAGCCTCGGGTAATTATAGACAATTAATCATGTCTGATTCACTCCCTCTCCTTCAGCGTTGTGCACTATGGCTTGCGAAGGAAAAGGACGATGGAGTAACTGCCTGTCTTAAGTAGGCAGCAGCAGAGAGTGAACTCCCATGTGATAAGCAGCAAGTTGCTTTGGCTCACTCCACTTCCTTGTGGTAAGTGATAGGAGCCAGGTGGTGATTTAATTGACACTCATTTCAGTGCTAGAAGCCTTGACCCAGAAGGACTCACAAGACAGAAGAGGAGGAGGAAGCTGTGGTCAAACTACTGACATATGATTAGGGTCACAACACTCTGTGGTACTAACATGACATATCATCTCAACACACAGAGGGCCACCGTCCTGCCTGTTCCTCATTTATATATATATATATTTGTGTGTGTGTGTGTGTGTGTGTGTGTGTGTGT
>JAFBJQ010000347.1:0-32584 GCA_016785345.1 Trinectes maculatus | reverse complement strand
AAGAGCGAGAGAGTGAGAGAAATTAATTGTATTTTCAAACAAGGCATTTTCTATCCATCAGTTCCCATTGTGATCTGCCTCCGCCCTAACTTCAAAATTATTAAGGGCTAAATCAGAGTGCACACAGCGTACAAACAAAGCACACACACCCACTCTGGCAAACACGCATATGCAAACATCTTGTTATCAACATGCACAGTTTCGACCAGTTACCAATCATACTGCAACCTTGCCTTTCGATACCAAACTGTGTTTTTCGCCCTCTCTCCTGGTGAACGAGTCGGCAGTGGAGACTGCAGCAGCTTAAGTTCAGAAGCTCGTCAACAATTCCTGAAGATGTGCTCCATGTTGCGTTTGTTGGTGCTTGCAAGCATCTTGGGTAACTACATTCCTGCCTCTTTGACTGCATGGATTTTACATCCAAGTCTGCTACTTAAATTACAATCGTCAAATGTATACGAATGATTTTACTGGTGAAATAAAAATGCTGTATAAATTAAGATATTGTTACTGTTATTAAACTTTAGTGGCTGAAACTTCATTAACTTAATTATTTTTTATTCTGTAGGAGGTGTTGACCTGATCACAGTCAGAGTGCCTCAGAAACTCATCAACGTTACAAGTGGTGGAAGTGTCTTTCTCCAGTGCAGTTTTATGACTACGGCTACTGAAACCACCGGTCTTACCATCCAGTGGGATTTTACTCAACCGAAATCTGTGACACTACAGCAGGTAGATATACACTGTTTGGGCAGATCGGGGAAAAGAAGGAGGTGGAGGTCAATGTGCTTAAAGTGTCCTGAACAATAGGGGTTAATGTTTTGCTTAGCTGTAATGTGAGGTTCCCCATAATACACTGATTGGCCTCTGAACAGAAAACATTTTATTTAATTTTTGGAAAAGTCTGATTTATTCCAGGACGCCGGTGTGTGTGTGTGCATGTGTGTGTGCATGTGTGTGTATGTGTGCGTGTGTGCGTGTGTGTGTGTGTGTGTGTGTGTGTGTGTGTGTGTGTGTGTGTGTGTCAATCTGACAATCAGGGGACACACCTCACTGAGACAACAAACCCTGACTGAGAACTCTGGTTTAAGTTTAATGTAACAATGAGACTAGTGACTAACTTTCACACACATAGTGACATTTAGGCCCTATGGATACTTGGGTTTTAATATTTGTGAAAATACAAGTACCCAATGATATATACAAAAATTATTATACTGGAATTAATTATTGGTATTGGAAATAAATTGTGAAATATCTGTTCTGAGTCACTAATTTGGATTTGATAACAACTCATTTCAGATCTATTACTATCAGTCGGGAAAGGATGTCATTCCAAAAAAATATGAGGGCAGGCTTCAGCCTCCACTTGCTCCAAACACAACCAGGAACGCCTCGATTACAATAACCAACATGCAGCCATCAGATGGTGGAGTCTACACATGTGACATTCATAACTTTCCCGATGTGAACGGACAGTCGCAGGCCAGTATCGTTGTGAATGTTCTTGGTAAGTTACATTACTGTATGACTCACCTCGACATAGCCGTACAGGGTAAAATTGAAAATGGTGAGGAAGTAGTCACGGAAGGCGGGATACAGAAAAAACATGAGGCTGCAAAATGGGTGTGTGGATGTTTACTATGCTTAGCCACACCTGTTGTATCACTTGAATATGTAGAGACCAGAAGAACAGTATATTTGTTCATGTTCAGACCCGAACCTGCTGATACGTCAGTTGTGTTTTTTTTTACTGCTTGTGAGGGTGTGACTATCGGAGAAGGGAGAGACAAAGCACAATCTCAGTACACGTTTACCTGAGTGTTTTTAATGTCAACTCCCACAAGAGAATTATAGCAGGCCATTTTTCACATGAGTAAGAATGTTCATCTATTCGTTTAAATTCTCTTACCACATTTGAGATGTGGCAAGAGAATAGATGGTCATGGTCATTTTGAATCCCCTCATTCACTGAGTTACCAGGACAACCTTGCAGGCCTTAGTATCCTCACTAGTTTCCATGGTTACTGTAGCAGTCTCCTCATTGTCAGTGTTGGAAATTAGAGTAGGACTGTGACTGCATCCTTGTACTGCATACAAAATATATACCAGCTGCGTGCTTACCACACTTCATGTATTCATATGCCCAGTCTTTATGAAAATGTTTGCAGGACGCTCTCTACACAGTGAGTGTGCTGCACACTAAAGAGCGGCATGAATATGTATGGCTGTTCTCATGGTGATTATTATTCAATCAAAGGCGATTTTCATCCTCACTACTGATGCAGAATTATGAGCATGAGTGTGCATGCGCCACATAAAATGCAAACATGCCTGTAAGCTTTCCTCCTGCATTTTGTATGTTGTATGTACTAAATGAATACTATTGTTATGTGACAGATGCCAACTGTGACGTTTGTCATGTCATTATTTAAGAGATGTTTTAATGATAATAAGCAGTCGCAGTCGCAGGGAGTAAGACCTTCCTCATGATGTCTAATTGAAATACATGTAAGGTCTTATTTTAATTTTAATTTCCTGTGACATTGTCAGCATGTCTGTTACATTACAACCTCCTTATTTTTTTCTGTTTAATATGTCTTGTATAGCCTGTTTTGGTTAGGTTAAGTATAAGGATAACATCTGTTGTCTGTGACAAAGGCACATCAATGACATTTCTTGTCATTGATGAATGGTACATTCAGGTGTGATACAGTATGTAAAGTGACCTATTTAACCTTTGCCTCCTCTTTTTGGTCGTTCAGAGAAGCCCTCTGCTCCTTACTGCGCCGTCCACGGTGACATTGAAACAGGTCACCTGGTCACTCTGACCTGCCACAGTAAGCATGGAAGTCCGACCCCGACATACACGTGGACCAGAGTGGACCAGGCTAAGGCGAGGAGGCCTGTACTGGGAACAAGTAAGTTTTGTATGTGTGACATATGAATATTAACACATCTATCCATTTATACACATTTGCACACTTGTTCCAACAGCAACCACGAGTGGAATATTGAAATTCAGAAACATATCCCAGTTTGAATTTGGGGAATACCAGTGCAATGCAACAAATGCGGTGGGCTTTTCAACTTGCACAGTAGAGCTGAGTCCTGGTACGTGCATGTGTTTGTTTGTCTAATAAAATATATGTAAAACATTTGTGGACAGAGCAATGTGCGAGCTCGTGTGCTACTTGTGCAGAAGTGGGAGATGGTGTGATTGCTGGCGCAGTGATCGGTGCATTGCTCGGGTGTGTCCTGATCATCCTGGTTGTGTGGTTCATCACACACACTTTGAAGAAGCGCCGATACACAGCGGTCAAAGCAGAGGGAAACGAGATGAAGTAAGATTTTACTTTCTTAGTGTTGCACTTCACCATATAATTTATTTCAGTGTTGCCATATTAACTCTCTGTGTCCAATAGGAGGAGCTCTCGCCAGGCCCAGGAAGCCACAGAGAGCGTTCCCGTGGCAACCACAGCCGGAAACCTCCATGCTGTGGAAGATGAGCCACAAGCCTAAAATAATGCCTGCTGGAAACAACTGGAGCAACACGTAACTGAACCGCAGGGTGTCTGGGATGTTCAGTCTCTAATTTACGTCATTCTCACATTCAATTAATCTGATGGAGCTCATGTTCGTGTTTGATGTTTTATTTTGTATGGTGACCATCGATTCATTTGTCCCATTCATTTTGCTTTCTTGTTTTTGTGACTCAGACACAGTGTCAACATAAAACATTTTCACAACATCTTTGTACCATTTTTATACAGTGACAATAAATGTGTCTTGCTGAGTCATTTATATATAGATATTATTTTGATATGATGATTTAACAAATCACTTCTTAAATACATGTGAGAAGCAGATGAGAGCAGATTCTGCATTGTGCAAATGATCACCTGTATTTGAATGTGAGCCCAGTGACAACCACATTCAAATACTCAACTACAATATAACACATGAACTGTGTTTTGTAGTGAATAGGTGATAAAAATTCATTTTAATGAAAGGACGGTGATTACTTAATTCTCATCAAGCCGTCAGGGTACTGTGGCTGAAGCGAAACTATTTTGTGTAATAATCGACAGAGCCTGAATATGAAGAAATAAAATCTTGTGTCATCACTGTACAAGTATAAACTGTAACTGTATATAACTTTCTTTCTCTCCACATATATACATATATATATATATTATATATATATATAATATATATATATATATATATATATATATATATATATGTGTAAAAAATGCAAACTGTAGTCAGTAGAACCAAACATATAACTCATAATGTGCAAGTGTAAATAAGACCATTCAAGATCTACAGGTCATTGTGCTGAAATAATCGTAAACTGAGACCTACAAGTTCAAAAATACTTGGAAAAAATGGAAGCGAGTCACATCACAGTGAAGAAAATATCATCTCAGGTTCAGGTGATGACGGATGAGTAACCTATTGAACTACTGGATTAGTTTCTCAGCATGTTTTAACAGGCCCTTCACTTGCTGTTTGGTATAATTCAATTGATTTTTCCAACTCGCTAAAAGATCAAAGTGTAAAACTGAATAAAAACAACTAACATCATTTACAAAATAATGATTCGAGATGAGTAACATAGAAAATGTTTCAGGGATGGCACAGAATTTGACTGTTCTGAATAAAGTTTATGTATTTAATTACGTGTACATTTGAGTAAACCTGCTTTATAAGACAAACATCATGGCTCAGAAGAGATTCACTCCTCAGGTCCAGGATCAGGGGAGCAGGTCAAAGCAGCGTGCAGTACTGAGGATGTCGTCTCTTGTCATATAACACCCACAGAGCTGCCTGACGCCTGTGAATGCCTCCCTCCCGTGCATGACGCGCCAGTTGTCTATGAAAATCACCTTATTAAGAAATAAAAAGGGTAGGAGTCTTAGATTATACTGGATCACGTTTAGTCTCAAAGTAGTAAAACTCTTTTTGGTCAAGGTGACAGTTGTTTTTTTTGGACAGGTCAAGTTTGCATGATTTACTAACAAAGTCCTAAACTTACTTTTCCTGGAGTCAGTTTCACCCACAGCTCGTTCTCTGGTCGCCTCAGTTCTGTTGTCAACAGTCGATGCGCCACATACCATTGTTGAACCGTATCATGGGGGATTGTGTTAATCACAGACCGGTCATAGTTGTTGTATCTGTTGAATGAAGGAAAAGCTTTGTATGTTTAAAAAGCTACAAACTGATGATAGATGCTATTTCCACCCACGTGGTAAAGGATAATATTTGCACAGGGTAGAATAACTAATGTCACTTATAAAAAATAAACCAGTAAATCTGTATCAACTTCACAACCCTGCTGGTGGCTGACATTTAGAACACCCTTTGGCTAATTTACAGCACACTGCAATAACTAGCACTAACCTGTAAATAGTTTGTTACTGTGAACACACCTGCTAAGCTAAAAAATGAAAGTGCTTATGGAGGATCCAAAGGGGTGTAAACAGCAGAATAGCTGTTATGCCACTTTTGAACTGGGTCTGAACTACAGGCTCTCAATTTTAGTTACAGTCAAGACCACAAAAACAATGAAAGGTAATAAATACAAAGTCTCATGGTAAAAAACAAATGCTAAGAGTTTTGCAAAACAGTGGAAAAGTCAAATGTTATCTCATGTTTTATCTCTGTGAACCTCATAAGAATTTAAAACCTGAAACATGTTAATTGGATAACTGACAATTCACTATTGCACAAACTTTAGTATGTAGACATCCAACTTAAACGGAGACAAACCTGATCTGGTAAACTTCATTGTTCCAGGGGTAGACATTAAGAACAGGCCCGATGGCGTTGATGTGGTTTCGGTGCTTGTCAGTGGTTTCAATGTACTCGTGCCTGATGGGCACACGGGCAAGAAGCTCAAAACGCTCAGGGTCCTGCTGGCGTAATTTTTCTGCGGCGTAGAAACCATCCACGAGTAGGGTCCTTCCCCCAGTGCCTTCATGCTTTAGACAGTGGAAAACCTGTATTCTGCAAAAACAAAACCTGGTGTTATTAAATAATGTGCAGCTACTACTACTAAGTTTAGCGTGAACTTGTTTTTTCCTTTAATGTCACGTTTGACAGTGTTTCGGAATCAACTTCCTTTAATTTCCACTCGTCGCTCTGCACTTACCCACAGGGCTCCTGAAAGTAGGAGGTGTCAGTGTGACGATCCAGGGCCAGTTGGCTGTAGGCAGTGTCCCCTCTGGAAAAATCTGAAGTGAAACTCCACATTCTTCCATATGTGGTCTCCCTTGTGAGAATAACACAAATGACATGTGTTTTAGGAATAGGTGGGAAAGGAAGTGTCCAGCAAGATAAGCACTTTATTACCTTATAAGACTGACTCTCTGGCAAACAGCCTCTGTGGCCTCCACTGTAGCTGGAACCCCATCTACAAAAGCGATGCCATACAAAAGATAGTTCTTCAGAAACTTCTTCGTTTCATCGTCGCAGCTCATGAACGTCTCCCATTTGGCAGATGTTACGTTTGCATTTTTGTAGATGTCTGAGTTCCAGAGGACGCGTGGCTGGACGATGCTCTTCCTCTTTCCTTCATAGCTGTTCTCAGCTAACCAGCTGAGGCTGTACTTAGTCACATGGCCATCAGACCCTGGGATAGAGACATGGCAAATATTATTAGGTGCAAATAATGGAGATTGCATTTTAAATTACCGGTACTCATAACTTATTTGTTTTTCTTATTAAACACACACATAGGAGCATACACAGTGTGGGAAGATGTCTGTGAAGGTTCTCTGGAGTTGTTTCTCGTAGGCAACTGCAAGTGTTCGAGTATCAAAAGTTGTTTACCTGTCATTCTTCAGTAATAACTTTTCTCGAATAACTGTTCTCACTTAAAACAACAAACAGGTTAAATACACGAAACCTCATTTCACTCAACTCCTATAGACACAGTGTTACAAAAACAGTCACTTGTCCAAATGCTAACCTTATATGAATATTTGCACTTCAAACTCAGCAAACCGGAATAAACGTGACAATAAAAACATCCTGGATTAGCAAGCAAACCTTACGTTTGTGCTGCTAAGATGAGCAGGTGGAGCCGGCAGTGTGCAGGCAGCACTATGTGCACTAACACGTGTTTTTTTCCTCAGTTCCTGTGAAGCAGTGCTGATACTGTGTGTTCATAAAAACACTGTCCATTTAGCAAAACGTGTCCCAGCTGGTAAACTCTGAATGGGCTGATAGTTTTATTAAAAGGGGTATTTTCTTGATGTGCTCTTATTTTAAGAATGGGAACATCCCAGCTCTGGGAAGGAGACAGATTGAAGCCATGAGGCAGGGCCAGTGAGGGGCCGAGTGGCTGGAGAGAAGCCAGTTTTCTTCAATGGCAAAAGACACTGGAGCACCTGTTTCCTTTTCCACACATGGCTGCTGTGGGACCATTTATCTCTCTTTCACAAAAAGAGGATTAAATCCCTAACGGCTGCTAGCGGAGACAGAATAAGGGATGGCTCCAGCTAGTCAGGGCTTTTTGCTGGTTAAGCTCGTTCAGCTCTGTCTGCTGGGGCCCCACAGGGGACCAGGAAGTGGCTTGGAGGTCTGGGCGAACAGGAGGAGAATGCAGAGATGTTGTGTGTTGTCTTGTGCAGCATGTGTTATCATGTGAGAGGAGGAGCCCTAGAGATTTTATCACCTGTACTGCAACAGTGGCAAAGTTTTGAGAACCCTTCATCTGCCTTTTGGAGTAGATACTGTCTGGGTGGTGTAAACATTTTGTAAAGAAAACTGCGTTGAGTAGTTTTAATGGACAAAATTTCACAAAAAACTTTATTTAAGGTAGAAATGTGTGCATGTTGCTACCAGATGAAGGATGTGGCCAAAAACAGATATGTTTAAGTAATAAAACATAAAAATTTATTTTGTTTGTATATTTATTTTTTGAGGGCAAATGTGATCCTGCTGGACTTGTGTAACCAAGGTTAAAAATCTATATTAAGGGAAAAAAAGTTAAATTAATGTAAAAGATATATGTTAAGAAAAAACAGTTAAATACATGTTGAAAAAAAACATCTATATTAAAAAGGGCTAGAGTCATATTAAAAAGCCAATTCATAAAGTACATTATTAATGTGAAGGATTTAAAATTTGTGAATTGTGAAAAGATAGATAGGGAGTTTATTTGAAGGGGATGGGTGGGAGACGTGCTGTCAGCCAACTTGGAGGAAACCCCGTCTGTTCACCTATCCGGAAGAGAGTGGGTGTCTACTTGAGCTGCTGGGAGAGAGAGCAACCCTTGCGTTGAACACAATACTTACCTTGTGAAGTTAAAAAGAAATAAAAGTTGATAAAACTGATTAAAAAGTCATTGAGATCGATCTGTGTGGAGCCTTGGACTTGTACGAGTGCAGCTGGAGAGACTTGACGTCCCCTTCATGCAGGAAAACGCACCGGTGAGAGATCGTTTTATTATGCTAAGCGCTAGCTGCTAACGCTAACTAGTTTAATGGCAGATGCCATTCACTAATGCTAAAAACATTAGCGTGACATTTCAAAGCTGCAAACTTAATCCAGTGCTGTGTAATATGTTGGTTTACATATTTGTTACACACACTAGTGTGAAATGTACTGATTTTAGCACTTTTTGGTCTGTGCATTTTAAGCACATGAAGTTATATTTTGGTTATCTGTGAATGCTCCTCGTGAATATTTTTGATTTATTAATTTATGATTTAAACGTGCCATTATATGGCAGGGAGCAGGAAAAAAGTGTATTTACTGGCATCTGTTGTTTTGCATTGCAATTTATATGAGATATTGTTACATTGAAGGGATATTCTTAGTAATAATCTCTGATGTTTTGAAGATGTTTGTGTTTTTACTGATCTTGTAATGTCATTACAATGGTTGGTCAGTTTCATGAGCAGACTTTTGCATGATTTATGTTTTATAACTCATGATTTAAAACTAAGAGAATATTCTGACCTCACTCACTGCAGGTCAGGTTTTTTTGTTGGACCCTTTAACCAATGATCTGTTTGGATATTGGAGCTTGGATCGAGAGGTTGATGGCGAGCTACAGCCCAGAGGAGAATTAGAGATAAGGCGCCTATAAGGATCGAGAGCCCAAAATTCTGCACTTCATTACATGTGTGCCTACTACCAACTGTGTGGTAGGACAAACTCTCCCTACTTCCTCAGTGGACTGAACAGAACTAAAACTAGAGCTGATTTAAAGTGACTGAAACAAGGGGAACACTTTGAACTTTAAACTTTAAAATCACAGCTGTGAGTTTTTTTCCACTCTTTTGTTTTTACTTACCCGAGTAAGATTTGTGTCAACTTTTTTTTTTTTAAGTGTCTGGCTTATACTTCCCATCTTTATATTAAAAGGGAAGCGTTTTGCTTTCTCAAGGAAGTTATAACTGTGTCCGAGTCATTCCTGGTATGTTGTTTGGTTAATCCTGGGCTCCGTAGTTGAATATAGGTCTTCTGATCTCTACTGGCCAATAGTGATCATCATCTCAATAAGCTATTTCTGTTCCTTACCTCAAAAGGGTTACACTTGGATGATGGTAGACTAACAGAGACTATGGGAAATTGTCCTGCTACAGATGATTTCGCACGGTGACAGTAATAAACACCCCGTCTGATCCAACCAAACTTATGCTGTTTTATCTGACTGAAGAGTCCTGTCAATATTCATCAGTCCCTGGTCAAAGACGACATGTGAGGACATGCTGCTTAAGACAAACCTCAAACCAAAACAGAGCAAGCGGTTGTGTTTACTCCTTTTAAAACTTAGTGTGGGCAGTTCACCTTGGGAATCACAACACTTTTTTACTTTTTTTTTGGCAATTTTGTGATATGATGAAGTGATGTTGCTATTGTCAGACATTATAGAGGTCAGGGCATCTGCTTCTTTTACATAACGACTGTCTTGTCAGGTATAAAACCACAGAAGTTAAATCCACTGCTCTCAGATCAAAGGTGAAATTTCTTCTGATAAACTCAAGAAGTCCAGATGCCTACTAGAAACCAATCCTGAAAATGGACGACTGACTGATGACATGGACGACTGAGCGAGAAGTTGTGTGGTGAACTACACTTGTAAGTTTGTTGGCTGCCTAGCAATGGCAAAAACATAGTTTGCTTTAAAGGTGGTGCAATTCACTGACTGCAGATAATGATTGATAAAGAAAAGTTACACAAGGCTGAGTTTAAGCTGAATCCCATCTATGGTTTACAATTTAAACAGTAGGTGGAACCTGCAATAATACAGTCCTGCAGGATCAACATTATTGTAAACAAGGGGAATCAAAGTCAATGTGGTGAACCTGGGTGAGACAGGCCAGCTGGTGACCCAGTCTTCTGTGCTGGTTTCATAACTGTGTTAATAAAATATATGTATTTTGCATTTGTTACACTGTTGTTAGACTGTGACTTGACAGGGATTCAAAAGCACTTTGGGGAGGCTCTGTCTTATACTCTTTTCACTTTGCTGTACCTGAAGGTGACTTACACGTGAGGACGAGATGGCCATCCTCTAATGCTGTATGGTGAGGTCGGATGTTGAGGTCTATGGTCGCAGTGTCGAGGTTTCTCTGGTTGGTTTTGGCGTTGTAGGACGAGGTGGAGCGGCAGTGATCCCGCAGCCACACGAAGTTCAGACGCATCGATGTGCCCCCATAGTTGACCTCTGGTGATTTCACATACAGGTGATATTTGTTATTTGTTTAGTTTATGTGTGTGTATACACTACTCCACTACTCACAGTAAGTTAGGTATATTATTCCCTAAACTGCACTATGACCTGTTCAGTGTTTCAGTTATTCTTGCATCACATGCTGGTGATTAACTGCAAAAATCACAAGCGTCTGATCCATGGCCACTCCACCAAATGTTCTGGTCCAATTAGTGACAGTTTGTTTCTTTATACAGTCCTCTTCATCATGCTGTTCACATTTTGACATCATGAGACCACGATGCTCAAGGACACATGACAAGTTATTCAATCAATCAATCAATCAATCAAATTTAATTCAACCAACTCACAATTTACATAGGGTCTTAAACAAACTGTACACAGGCTGTGACACCCTCTGACCTCCACCCTCAGCAAGGGTGAAGAAAAACTGCCACTATTAACAGGGGAAAAACGCAGATTGAGACACTGACATTTTTATGTTGTGGTATGTGGTATATGAAGACATCACCACTTATATAGAGAGAGAGGTGTGTGTGTGTACAGACTCACCGAGGTGGTCCTGGTGGTCGTGGAGCGCTGCAGAGGTCCAGGCGCGGCTCTGCAGGGCGCGCTGCCGCCGCTGGACCTGTTGCAGCAGCGCAGGTCGCAGGCTCCTCTTCAAAGCACGAAGCATCGCGGCTGCGCTCAGACGCCAACAGTCAGCACGGACAAGCGTCTGTCGCACTGTGCAGCCGCACAACTGACCCGCTGCGCCACTCACCCTGTGCGACCTTCCTGACACGCAAACAAGCCTGTGATATCATAAACCTCCCTCTCCCTCTGCCTCCCTATGGCAGGAAGAGCAATTAGAGTCAGTTGGTAAGTGATTCACAGAGTCGCGTGAACAGCTGATTCGCCGAAATGTATTAAAAACACCAGCTACACCCCCCTCTGAGTAAAGTGTGCACATACTTTGAACATTCGAGTTTGGGCGCACTGGGATTAAGTATGTGCACAGTGGTCACGCGCGGCGCTGTGCGCGCTCCCGGCTGTGTCTGACTGTAGGGGTCAGTGTCTGTGTGTGTGGATCGCCTTCTCTTGCTGGCACGTGCGTATAGAGACAGACGTGAGCGCGCGCCGCCTTATACAGCTATTAATCTTACTGTGGCTATAGCGACGGCTCTTCCCCTTTACAGCAAAACAGAGAGCCGATCACAGCATTATTCCCAATCCAACCGCCCGTCCCCCGAGCGGGAATAACAACAATACACTACTCACCGTCATGAGGGCAGTCTACAGGGACCAGGGCGCAGGCACCGTCTACAAAGTGCAACACCGAAACCAGACACAACAAAAGTATTCAATGATTTCACTCTGTCTTGTAAAGGCTTCCCAGGATCAGCCCGCTCATTCATATTTTTCATGTTTGTTGTTTTAACATGCCGGTTTATGCCAATAAAATGTTACTTGTACAAATAGAGAATGTGAGGCCAGCGTACAAATACAGGAGTCCAATTACATTACTATGAAATATGACTTTAAGAAAAATCGCGACATGTTAATATTATGGTGTGGCCACATAAAATGAGACTCATAGAGCTCATAGAAGCACATTTTCTAAACTGTTGTATTTTATTCAACAGTGTATTAATGAGGGAAATGATGAATGATTTTGGTGACTAGATATTTATTCCAGTGTTGCACTTTGTAGACTGTCCCTATGAGTAATCCCCTGCAGCTCTGATCACAGGTCGACCTGAGCCATTGTGAATTGTAGTCTGTTTTCTTCTTTACGCTGCTTACCATGACGAGTTACAGATACGGGGAGTTGTCTGTCAGTGTTTGGATCCGAGTGTTTGCAGCTTTGGCTCAGTCGCTTTAACAGTCAGTGTGATGAATATACTCTGAAGCTGACATATGGCCAGGTCAACGTCGCTGCTACAATGTCTCCGAGCTCTCTTCTGCAGAAATGTTATACAACGCCAACATCCACTAAGTGCTGGATCGGTCAGTGGAGTGAATGATCTCGTCATGAGTGCTTCGTCTTTGTTGACTATACTGATTGTGTCGTCAACAAACTGAACTGATCACGTACAGACAATGTAGGAGTGATGACCTCAGCGATATCATGCAGAGCTACTTGTTAGGCTCAGTTCAACAACACAAATGTGTTGTATGGAAATATCATATGGACATAACAGATTATGTGCTGTTTCAGCTTCTGTTCTGTTACTCAAAACCAAACCACTGCAAAAGCACACAGATAAATATCTGTATTTACAGACCATTTGCCCGTTTTTCAGTCTTTGCCCGTTAAAACTTTATGAAACACATGTATAGATCAGTCCATTTTCTACTTCAATAGACATAATTTTTACACAACCAACACTAGATGTCTTTTTCTGTGTTGGGTCTTTTTTCCTGCCATGTTTATACATTTCATATCTGTGAGTTAATTCATCCCATCAGTTATCTTAGCATTTAGCAGGGGTATTGTTTCTTTTCCCCTCCCCCTCCCTCTGCAGCTCCCTTTTCCTCTGTGAGTCACGTGTTTAGCTCCTATACTTCCTGCAGTTATAATATGTTTAATGCATGTTTGTTTGGATGGAGTGCAAACAGTTTTCTACTATTTTTAGCCAGTCATTGGTTGGCTGCTTTTTGATTCAGCCTGGAGTATCACAGACTGTATTATGATGTCAGCTTCAGTAATAATATAGTGCAAGGAGCTCTGGCTGAAGAGGGCCTGAAACATGACACTGAGGAACCAGAGGGCCAATCAGGTCCCATTATGACAAAGGTCGTATCTGTGTGATCTGCCTTACTGTTAAGAGACAATGTATCAGGAAATACATTTTAGCACAGATCAGGTATGAAGATCTTGATTTAATTTGAATGCAAAATATGAAAAACAAACATGCAAGTTTGCTCCCTCTGGAGTCCCCTCTGGAAACTGTCATTTTATAACAACACTCATGCACTGGCTGAATGCAAAGTTTCCTTTGCCTTTGTTTGCCTTGTGTTTCATATGGAGATCAGTGAGGCTCAGTTGCAGCACAGGCTGAGGCCCTGTTGCATACTGAGTTTTTCAAAACAATCAATGAGACACCACACAGCAAACAGCAGAAATATGTGACAGAGTGTAACAGCAGGCAGGAAACGGTCTTCAGTCCTTATTTTCACCACTGTCTGGTTTCTTGACACGTTTTCATCAATATCATTTTTAAATATACACCACGTATTTGTACAAACAGCAAAATAAAGCTTGTCCTTCTAATATATGCCAGTCAGAAAAGGTTTCTCATCAGATAATGAGTGGATCAACATTTTCTGTACGGAACAAACTATGTCTATTCATGCATTTTAGGGTCCCCAAAAAGCAGGTAGTGACAAAAAGCATATTTAGTCTGTAGTAAAAAAAAATGAAAAAAGGATATTTATATATTATATAAATATTTATATTTATATAATATTTATATATTATGTTAATGTTCATTCATGTAAAAATGGCTCCGTTTGGTGTCTTTGTTTATAAATAATGCCATCGTAGATCTGTCATTGGTGATTGCTGAGTTCATTGTTAAAATGTCCACTCATGCTCGGTTGTAGTAGACATGTCCCGTGACCATCTGTAGGACTCCAGTTATCCTGCTTCCTTGTTGCCTCTTGCAGCTGAAAATGCTGCGGTAATGCTGAGTTCAGGGACCGTCGGGATTCTGGGACAATTTTCATGCACCGTTAGGAAACGTGGAGATGTGCTTTATCAGTGTAATCAGCTACAAATATAAAGGTTCAGTGTCGGGGATTTGATATCAGTGTCTTCTTATATTGTTATTTCTTTTTAATTCTTCACCAACCAGTTCCTATTAAACCAGTCGTCTTTATTAAATAATATTTGGCAGATAGGAAGGTCTGAGTCACCTTCTATTCATCCAACTTACACAAAGCATCTTCGAAGATAGTATATGGAGAGACATCAAAGAAGAGGTCAATGAGATACGAGTTTCAAAGAAAGACCCCTGTCACGTGGTCTACTGCGCTTCATTTACACAGCGCGAGCCTTTTAGTGCGCGGTATTACAAACAACTCCAGTGGTGGGTTTTCCGGAGCCTGCTGGGAGCATGTGAAGGCGCCGCGAGCCTGCCCAGCTGAGCAGCAGTCAGTGGCGTGGTGTGTTTACTTGCTTTGTCAGCGGTGTCTCCGCAGCAGATTCACTGTGTGCTTCAGCTGCTGCTCCTCAAAACCGTGGACTTTCGCCTCGGAGACACACTTTATTACATCGCCCTTATCAGCAATTTGCTTTTCTGGCCCAACCTCTTGCGGACCTTGAGCGGGCACATATCGGCTCCATAGTTTTTTCCCCCTCTTTTTCTGTTTTTTTAGCTAGCAGGGAGAAGGATGACGCTAAAATCCAATAAAAACGAACCTGCAGTCGCACTGGAGCCTGTCAGCAGCATCCGGACAGCCCTCTCCGACCTGTACCTGGAGCAGCTCCTTCAAAACAAACCAAAGTCTGACAAGGTATGTTGGTCCTAACCGTTATTTTTGTTTTGTTTCTCGTGTGTATGTTTACTGAAACACCCGTGGTTCGGCTCGTGAGCGTTTGCTTCCGGGAAGCGGAGATGGGCCACATGACCGCTGTTTGTTCATCGACTAGAGCTCTAAAAATAGACCCCTTTTCTGTCTCCGTGTAAACAGCTCACAGCAGCTCGATGTGTTCACCCCAGAAACAAAGATGTGCACATGCAGACATGTCTTCTCCAGCCAGCAGCTGGGTGTCTGTAACCTCTGCACCACTTAGCACTGCGCCGTCAGCGTGAGCTGGAATCCAGCAGACATGTCACTGGCAATTTTCACTTCTGCATTTTCTCCACAATTACATACAGAAATCATATGACCAGTTGGTCAATGAAATTTCCTGAAATAATCCCACATCAGTAATCGTTATATGTGACCGTATTGTCATCTTACACTCACACCAGACACTATTTTTGTGTAGGACAGTGTTATATTGAAGAAACACAGCTGAATGGAAGCACAGTAAAGTTCTAGTCCATGTTTAGCAGTGTGTAATTCTGCCTGGAGCTGTGTCTGTAGCTTGGAAATGAATGTCAACAGTGAGCGGAGGTCATGCAGGTTGTTTACCACACCACACTGTACCAGGCTTTTGTTCCAACTTGTTTTCCCATGATGGCAGGATTATGTTGTGTTACCCCCTGACTACCTCCCTGTCCTGGAAACACTTCTCTCCCTCTGATCCCAACCTTAAATCATATTTTGATGATTTAGATTAAGACTAAGTCTAAGGAGTTGAAATCCTCCACCAGCGCTGGGATGGGATTTGGCAGCCAGTGATACTGAGCTGAACTTTTTGTGCTAGTGAATTTGAAAAGTCAGCACTGAGCTACTGAGTGAAACAGCGAAGGGAGGAAACTCCTTTCCTTATATCAGCACTTTTTTCATTTGTTCAGTAGTAGCCTTGAGCTGTGATCCTGCCAGCCAGCCCTTCAGCGCAGTGCTGATTTGTGAAATCAATGTCTTTAAAGTGAGGTCACATGGACCATTATCTCACAGAGGTGACAAGTGTGTCATGTCTACCTGGAGTGAATCACAGTATCTTCTGGATTTTTTTTACTTGTTAGACATGACTAATCTGTTTTTCTCAGTGGTTTTGTTCTGCCTTACTCTGAGTTATTGTCTCCAAATGCTTCATACTTAAGAACTGTGACCCAGCCCTACATGGACTGTCATTCATGTGTGTCCATGCATCAATCAGTCCACCTTGTTCCAGCTTGTTTTCAAAGAGGCTGTAGCTGTTCTTTTGGGACAGTGGTCTGCAGTGTTTGGTCCCACAAAAGTCAAATATTGATCTACTGTGTTTTTTCTAGACATCAAGATATCATTACCTGTTTGCAGGAAAGCCACCCAGGGATTCATTAGTAAACATTTTTTTTACTTGAATGACAAATCATCTTCAGATAACTAAAAGATAGAACAGACAGATTACACTATAATCTAATCAGCCATAGTAAAAGATAATACTAAATGTGGGGAGGGGGTAGAATAATAACAATGCGTTTTTGTTTAGTATTTATTTCATCCAGGGGTTGTCTCTCTGTAACATCTCCATCACCTTCTGTTTGATCTACTTATCTTGTTCTGATAAAGCAAATGTTGAAGACAGGAAGTGCTCTGCACTCAGCTGTTAGCCTCTTCGGCCAGCTGTTTGATGACTCTGTTGACAGCCCCCACACCCAGAGCTGGTATTCATGTTTCTGAAAGGGTTTCCTGGCCCCAGTTCCACAGACACTCTGTTGACTGTTAACACTGATTGGAACACATTGTCGTTAACCAGATGAATACCCCTTTAATGTGTTTTATCTCCTTGTTGGCAGGACTCATTTTCGCAGTCATGATGAGACGTATTTAACTAAAAAAGGCCCTTTAATGTTAATGTAAATCTTATCACAAACATGTAAAGATAATATCGAACCTTTAGATTTGACCTTTGTCTGCTTTGCTTTGAGGCTTGGCATTACACAATATAGTTGCGAATGTAGTAATTTTCACTCATACACACCAAAAAATCTTAATGAAGGCTATGTTATTATCCAGATGGTCCCATTTTTTATGTACTTATGAGGCAATAAATATACAGATCCACATGTTTCATTTCCCGATGTCTTTGGAGTAGCCATAAATTGAAATGATTTTGGATTTATGGGGACGGTTTTATCTGTGGTAATATTGCAGCACTGAGTCCTTTCCTCTGAGGGTGTAATTTCATCTGTTCACCATGGGACCTCATCCAGATCTCCCTCCTGGTGCAGCCCTCACATACAACAGCTTATGCTGGTAAATAACTACCATGCTGCACAGAAAAACAACTGGCTGTCTATCTCTCCTTTCTCGGTCAGCCATCTCTTGACTCGTCATCTCATAGAAATACAAAAACATTCTAGAAAATATAAAACGGTGGCGTCCCTTGTTTTACAGTTACTGGACACTTACAGGTTAATCTTACCAAACTGCTGCCATGACCTGAAGTGAAGGGAGGTGAAGGAGGGTGATAATGATATTTATTGGTTTATTGTAGTGCTGATGCTGGAAGATAGATAATGTTTTTTTGGCTGAAGTACTGCTGATGTATCATTTTTATGCAGTAATTTTCTGCTGATGCAGTTTAGTGACCAGTTCCTAAACATTTTGCTACTGTGCATTTATTTTCCTATTATACTCTTGAGTGCCATCCACACAGTCGCAGTTTAAATATGGATAGTCCTTACAGGATATGTTAACATGTATTGATACTGTCCTTGTCTTCTAAATAAGGCGGCATTATGAAAGGGGTTTGATCAGGACCTCTCTCTGTTGACTCTGTGGGGACAGTGGATTTCCAGATTTCTGTACCAAAAGTACAGTATGAATCAGCAATGTTGAACTTTGAGCTCTTATTTGATTTCCAAACCGAACTTTGAAGTTGTTTGGAAGATTTTCCAAGAAGAGTCGTTTTCCTTACATGAATACTGTTCTTGGATGTCATGACCTGATGAGACTGGTGGTATCCATGACCACATGAACCTGGTGGATCTGATAACTGGATGAGGTTAATGAGGTGTTATAACCCTGGGTTAATTTTCAACCTCGAGCATATGTTGAAACTGCGAATAAAACGGAGCTGTTGGCACACATCAGCAGAAAGCTTTCACTGCAATTCTTGGAAATACCGGTGTGATAATGATGTGACCTGCCCAGATGAACTGGCAGTGGGTCTTTGAAACATTGTTTTTCGTTGTCAAGAATGATTTCATGATAATATATGAATAAATGTTATATGTCTTTTTTTACAGGCAGCTATGCAAACCTATGAGAATAAGGGAGCAGAGGTTTACTCCAATGGTAGTGCTGGACACATGAACGGCACAGAGCTGACCAGAATGAAGGAAGTAGAATTTGAAAAGAATCCTGCAGAGCCAATGGTATACTATCTACCTACACACACACACCCTTTTAATATTTCTTCAGATGTTTGTTAATGATTCCTCCTCACCCTCTGTGACATTTGTCTTTAGGGGGTCACGCTGAAGCTGAACGACAAACAAAGGTGCACTGTGGCCAGAATATTACATGGGGGTATGATCCATAGACAAGGTAATTAATCACATATTGATTTGTTGTATTAATGAGGGGTATGCTATACTGCAGTGTGTCACAGATAAAGTTCTTCAACCAAAAGGTCAATATTTTGTCCTAGTGGGCTCATATTTGTTTTTGCAGTGTATCTGTGTATAGTGGAGCAGGCCGGCCGCATATAAGGCTCAGTCACTGTAGAGACAATCAGTGTAGAGTCTTTTTATTTCAGTCTGCTGATCATGCCCATTTTGATGTGTGTGTGTGTGTTTCTCTTGGCTTTTCTCAGTGTTGGCTCTTGAACAACTAACAATGCTTCTGGTTTCTTTTTCTCTGCAGGCTCCTTACACGAAGGGGATGAAATAGCAGAAATCAATGGGAAAAGTGTAACAAACCAAACTGTTGACCAGCTACAAAAAATTCTGGTTCGTTGATACCCTATAACATAAACATAAAAATCATTCTCATGCTGTAGTTAAAGGTCATTTCTATTCTCATTTCACATATTTTACAAACAGAAAGAAACCAACGGAGTGGTCACAATGAAGATCATTCCCAAACTGCAGAGTCGATCCCGAGCTTGTGAGGTAATAACTTGAATGGCAGAATGTGCACTCAGCTTTGGTCTCGTTGTGTGTTGCATTAGTTTCCCATTCACTGTGGATGGTATCTTGATTCGTTTGATTGCTTTCCTTTTCGCCTTTTTTTCTATAACCTACTTTTTATGAAAAGCATTTTGTCCTTTATCAGGTGAATCTTCTGTTAATCAGTGAACAACCCAGGTGACTATAAAATTAAGAACGTCACTCAATTAGTTTCACTAGTTTGAATTGAAATACTGGTAGTGTGTTTCATGCTGCCATCAACTGGCCACAACATATCATTTTCTGCAGCAGCCAGTCAAGAGACTCATAGTGGCATTAAAATGGTCAGTGGCTTATCAACTACTGTTCATCATAATGTACATTAGGATGTGCTATATAATAAGTAAACAAGAGCTTTAATGCAGTGGCAAGTACAATATAATGCATTATATTGTACTTAGTGGGGTTTGTCACTACATTAATATGTGTCCTTGTGTCTGGCTGTAGCCAGTGATGGCAGTCTACTTAGAAGCTTGTAGTCCATTAATTTGTTGGCTTATTTAATTACGTTTCAATGAACATTACTTTTGGTTACCTTGGCCATTCCAGTGTACCAACTTTTCAAGCACAATAGGTGTCTGTATACACTTAACACTGGAGTTACTTAGGGAAACCACAAATGTTCATGAACTCTACTAACAGTAGTAACAATAATAACTAACCCTGCATAGAATATACATGTGGTCCCGCCGTGATCTTAGACAGTGTGGTCAACATTTGTATATGGAAAGTTTTCCAATTACAGATACCTGGGAATGTTGTTTTCTAAAAATGAATTTGCTTTTATCAGATACCAAAGTAGTTTTCAACACAAAAAGACCCAAAACAGGCTCTTTAAATGTGATTTGTGCTGTCTGAGATCATACTATGACCTTGTATATTCTTTTAAAGGAGGGATTTTCCATTTATATGTAACAATTACTATTATAATTTTTTAGAAATATGGTCAGTAATTGTGTGCTCACAGCGCTGGTACACAGTTATATGGATACATAGATGTACGGATACACATGACAAAAATGATGGGGTTTTGAACATGTGCACAAGATGTAAACAGTCTTATGGCTTCAACAATAAAGTGCAACAAAGTGATTTTGTCGTTTCAGTTAAAGTTTTGTTTTTGTTACAAAAATTATGCAGAAAAATCTCAGGTTCCTTACATGTTACCGCCAAGAAGCATCAGTCAAAACAGAGAAAAGTACTGAATTTCTTGAAAATGAAAACATGATAATTTGCCCTCATTGATTTCAGAGTTGTCCATTATGTGTAAATGTGTCAAAGTCAAAAGACTTAGATATCCATGTTTTTGTTGCACAGCAGCAAGAAATGTATTGATTTAGATTAACTATTTATAGCACACCTAGGTGATTGGTGGTTATTAAAACCTGGCCAGTAGGTGATTGGTGATTATTAAAACCTGGCTAACACATGTGACCGTGTAGGTGTCCAGAGTTTCTCTTAAGTTCAGCACATCACACCACATACATGCTGTGACTGTTCTTTCCTAACATGTCCGCCCCTAACATACAGATGTACATGAGGGCCCAGTTTGACTATGACCCCACCAAGGACGACCTCATCCCATGCAAAGAGGCAGGTCTGAAGTTTCAAACTGGTGACATCATTCAGATTATCAACAAACAGGATCCGAACTGGTGGCAAGGCAGAGTGGAGAGCAGTGCTGCTGACTTCGCTGGACTGATACCCTCCCCAGACCTCCAAGAATGGTAAACTGATGTTTCATCCTGAAGTCTATTTCAAAGCTCTCAGAACAGTGTAAACTGTATTCAGTTTGAACTCAATCTATTTACACCACAGGAGGGTGGCTAGTAAAAGCAAGGCCAGAGAGGGCAGTCAGTCCTGCAGCCCATTTGGAAAGAAAAAGAAGTGCAAAGACAAGTACCTGGCTAAACACAGTTCTAGTGAGTGTTAACACTTGAATTCTTCCCTGCTCTTTCACTCACTTTTCACTTCATGTGCTAATTCATGGTTTTGTATGCAATAACGTCTCTTCTGTTGTAGTTTTTGACCAGCTGGATGTGATTTCTTATGAGGAGGTTGTTCAACTCCCTGCTTTTAAAAGGAAAACACTTGTGCTTATTGGTAAGTTTCCAAACTCACATCATATAATAACACATTTCTGATCATCCACACTTATCCATGGATATTATAGTGCAGCTAATGGTTTAAACATGACGGTTAATATTTAATTTAAATGATCTTTTAAGTAAAATTTCTGCTTTTTTTTTAAGGTGCACCCGGTGTAGGAAGGAGGCACATCAAACATGCGCTATTGACCAAATATCCGGAGAAGTTTTCCTACCCTTCACCACGTAAGAAGACCCTCCCTCTTCATCTGTTTTCTTAACAAGCAGCTAATATCTCTAATTATTCAATTGTGATTTTAACGCAGACACCACCAGACCCCAACGTCAGGACGAGGAGAATGGACAAGAATATTTTTTCATCTCCAACGAAGCCATGACCAAGTGCATCTCTGAGAATGAGCTCCTGGAGTACGGCAGCTTTCAGGGATATATGTTTGGCACCAAAATTGAGACCATCCAGAAGATCCACGAGCAGGGAAAAATCGCTGTGGTGGATGTGGAACCACAGGTTGGCATTTACAGATTTTTTGAAAAAACACAAAAAATTTCAGATAATTCTCCAAGTCTGTTGTAAAGCTAGCAATGTGTAGATAACCACCCCCAAGGCAGCATTTTAAGGCAAATCCTAAACAAATGCATTTCATCTCATATTTTTTTGTCACAATAAATTTATAATTTAAAATAATAAATGCTGCCTCAAAGTGGTTAAAATAATCTTAACCATTTTTGTCCCTTCATGTGTTTACATTTTAATGCAGACACTGAAAGTATTGCGGACGGCTGATTTTGCACCTCTTGTGGTGTTCATCGCTCCGACCAACACAGCCTCTCAGGTGCGACAACGCTATCTGGTCTTGCTCAGATTTACTAAAACCTCCGTCATCTATCAGCTGTTAATCCTCTCTATCTTGTCTCCTAGATGGAAAACCTGCAGATGATCCAGAAAGAGTCAGACGCCATTCTGACCACATATGGACATTTCTTCGATGTGGTTCTTGTCAACAATGATGTGGGTGAAAGTGTCAAAGGTGTGGAGGAGGCCATGGAGCGTGCCACCTCCACACCACAGTGGGTGCCTGTATCATGGGTGTACTGACAGCTGTCTGACGCTGACACTATAATACCAATTCTCCAATGAAAATCAGTGCAATATCACTTTTACTCTCCACAAAACCTCTCGGTTAGTGATCTCCCAAGTGTGCTTGAGTTTTACTGTGTGGTTAATATTAATTGTCACAGAGATTGTTTGCACAAATGCATTCAAAAAAATAAGCAATATATAGAAAGGTTTATTTTAGAAAGTCGAGAACCTCACCGGGGAGGTTTGATTTGGTTGTTTTTATGTTTGTGCTTCAGGATTGTGCTTGGAATAGTTTTGGTGCCACACACCTTTGTGATTGTTGGATTATGAGCAAATGCAAAACAGGACCACAACTGTGAATGAAATCCTTGATTATAAGTAACAGGATTTTACCATGTAAAACACTGATTCTGCATTTACTGTCCATTTAGCCATTGCTCTCATTTGATTGTGCCATGAAATTGACAATTCTAAAGCTGTCTGTTCATACAATGTGTGTGACTCCATACACTGATAATGTCCTCTACACTTTCAGTCAGTCTGTGACAGCCTCACTTCAGACTCAGTCTCATTTCATCCAAACTGTATACCTCATGGGATACTGTAAAGGCACTTTTAAAGAAAAAATAAAATTCCCTGCTCTGTTCCACCAGCTCTTTGCCTCTCTTTTAACCTGTAAAAAACATGTCATACTGGTGATGCACACAGTGTGGATGGTTACAGTTTATGCAGGACCATGATTTTGTTTCAGCTTCCGTCCAGATCAGTGTCACATTGTTGGACCTTTTTCCTTTTCTAACATAAAAAATGTCACCATATGTGGAAAAACACTGCTCTTGTCCCCCTTCAGGTTTAAGTACGCAGATGTTTACTGCTGAAAAAATTCACTTGGTATGATTCAGTGAGATTTGCTCCATTGAAATTAAAATAATTCAGTAAGAGAGTGGCAAGTAAGTAGTCAGTCAAAATAACTGATCTGGCTCGTGTAGATTACAGTTTATTTGTTTGGTCTTGATACATAAGAGATGTCTGGAGCAACAGTGGACGCATAAGCACATGGTGATAACCCCAAAAATGTTTATTTGTATTGATGAATGGATTAAATGAACTATTGTGTGATTTAGAGAGACAATACAAAAGGCACCAAAACACAAAAGAGTGAAAAGCAGTGTGACAACCACCACAGCCGCATCAAGCCAGTTTTTAAGCTAGCTGGCAACAGGGGCGTCACAAGGTTTTATGGACAGGGGAGACTTAGCCTAACGACGCCACTGCTGTTGGTTGTTCCAAGCGATCATCTGAACTGTTCTGAAAACACTATCTCTCTCTCTCCAACTCAAGATACACGTAACAACGTCAGTATCACTGAGATGATGAGCTGTCTGGCTGCTACCAAAGTATTGTAGCGTCCTCAGAGGAGACAGAGATGAAGGAACACAGTTCTCGTAGCGACCAGTTGCCTCAGTGCATTAACACATGGGCTCTGCTACGTGCGGTGCACTTTTAAACCCAACCTTTACCTGGCAGTCATTTTAAGTCTCCTTTCACTTTAGCCTTAACGTTTTTTCTTAAGTCATTGGTTGGTTTGTCTTGGTCAAATACAAGTTCCGAGGAGAATTTGTTGTGTGACATGGTGGCGTAATGGTTATGTTACTGGTCCAGGGATGGTTGTGAGTTCGTATCCTGTGTCTGTCCTGGAGTTTTAGTTCAATAAACAAACACACTGTGTAACTTATATAGAACATGAACAATAATTAATGATAAATAACAATTAATTTGATAGAACATTAAATAATAGTAGCAACTAATTATTTAGTTACTTTAAGTAACTAAGTATTTCTTTCGCCACGCATTCGCTGCTGGGCGAAAGAAATAGTTCATAGTTCCAATAACACATAAGAAACAAGTTGCCAGAGAACTGGGAACCATGAAGCCTAGATCTGGGTGCCGGGAGATGTGCCTTCTTATTATGTCTTTAATGCCATAACCAACCTTGTACCGGGGACAAGAGTTCTTATCATGTCTTGACTGCTATAACTAGCCTTGTACCAGGGACAAGAGTTCCCGTCCCAGTTGGAGAGATGTATGTGTGTGTGTCAGCTATCTTAGTAAACGCCCAGGTCCAGAAGTGTAGAAAAAGGCAGGCCAACAGACTCATCTTTGAGTCTTCCTTTGTAACTTCCACTGTGTAGTTGCTTTGTGAACGCTCCTTTTTGTACAAGAATAAAGTATACTCTAAATTTTAGACGTTGTCTCCGTTGCCTCTGTCTGCCTGTCATGGACACAACATTAGGTTTGATGAATGTAAACACACGCTAAACCATGTGTCCTGTATCATAGCTACATGTATGACCCTTGCAGCCAGAAAAGAAAAACATGTGAAAATCAGTTCGGTATTCAATGAGGTTCGATGCGGCGTCTACTCCTCTATTATGTCTATGCCCTCCCCCCCAGCGGATCTTTCAGGAACTGGGGGAAGACTCTAAATAAGTACAAAGTTACTTTAAGTAACTAAGTAAATTATTACTATTATTCATTGTTCTACCTAAAAAATTGTTCTTTCATTAAAGTCCTAACTAAGTTCTACAGTGTGTGTGTGTTTATAGAATTAAAAATCCAAGGTGCACATGGGACATGAACTCCCAACCTCTGCATCCTGGGATCAGTAGCATAACCACTACGCCACCAAGTCACACAACAAATTTTGCTCGGAACTTGTATTTGACCTATAGAAACTGACAGCTGACTTAAAAAAAAAAAGTCTTTTTACCTTGCACACCTGTAGCAGCGTCTATCTTATTAAGCACTGAGCTCTGTGACTGCTACGGCCGTTACCATGCAGTTACACCACTGATTATGATTTTGGGGGTGGGGGTGGGGGGTGGAAAGGTTACCTTAAATAAAAAGCTAAGAAAACTTTAATTTAATTAAAGGAAACCTACTTACTCAGGGAAGGTCAGATTTACCCAAAATATTATTTTCAAACACAGCAGACAGTAATGGTCATGTCAATATGTTTAATAAGCCAAGTCATCAGTAACATACAATAACATACACTTCTCAACAGTTTTTAAAATTCAACCTGTTGTCATTGGTCATGCTTCCACTGTCCACTTCACTGTTACAGGAAGATGAATTTGGCTGACAGCATTTCAGCGAGCATCACTCAGTAAAACAAGTTCATGAAATTATGGATAAAAATGTCTTACTGGATCAAGAGGGGAAGCTTCTTGTGCCAGAGCTTCAGTTCAGTTTATTTCATTAGGTTGCTTTGGAGGCTGTGAGCCTTCTTTGCTCCATCAAGCTCCAGAAGATGTTTTTGGAATACTTCAACGGTGTTCTTCGGTGTCGAGGGATACTCAAGATTGAGAGCATAGAACAAGCCCATCAACAGCGTACATGGTTTGGTTTTCACATCCGCTCATCGCCTTCCTGGTCTGTGTGGCCTTCACCTTCACATTAAAAAGAAAAAAAATATGCATTTTTAATAAAAGTATGTGTAGTTTTAATTTAAGCATATCAACAACAACAAGATACTGTCCAATGCATTTCAGTTTTCTCAGTCAATACAAGTTTATCTCAACACAAGTGTTTTTTTTGTATGAATCAGCAATTCAGTCAGAGCATATCAGAAATTAGAAGAAGAGGAATGAAGAAGAAACACCTTTAATCGTCCCACATGGGGAAATTAATTTTCTACACATGCATAGTACAGAACATACAGTTAGTACAAACTATTGAGATGCACATGCAGAGCAGAAGGCTACACCACGAGGAGCGCCCGAGGAGCAAGTTCAGGGGGTTAAGGGCCTTGCTCAAGGGCCCAAGGTGATGGATGGCAGTAGACAGATGGTGGCGCCTCTTGAGGCTCAAAAATCCACATCCTTCATGTCTTTCTAATAATGTTTGTCATTATCCTGACTTGAGATGTGAGCAGGTAAATTTTCCTGTATCTCCTATTTGGCAATGGGAGATACATTTTTTACAAGTTTTTTTAAGTTGGCGGGCTGACAGGGTTGGTAACTTATAAACCAGTAAATAGTTTGCGCCATTTGGTGAGATTAAGTAATTCTGCCACCGAATTGATGCAATTAAAAAGTAAAATAATAACTCTGTTAAGAAAATGGATTCGCCCATGACAAACTAAGTAACGGTAGCTAACTGATGCAAATATATAGGCCAATCAGAAGCGAGGCGCCACCTAGTGGACCCTGCGCACTGCACATACATCCAAACGTGCACGTTCACTTTAACTAGTAAAATGTACAAGGCGCAAATAATTCTGCAAACCGACTTACCGGCAGTTCAGCTTTTAGAGTGAAATTGCCATGATTGTGATATTTGTTCCAGCGACCCTCTCTCCGCCATTAGACCTTAAATTACCTGGTGTGAACGGCACATGCCCCCACTTCAAACGTCCGGGCCCACGTGCTTCTGTGCAGGGCACAAGACACAGAAACACGCCGAACACAAATATCTCACCATTTAGTATCTTTACAAATGCATTCCCGATGTGCTACACAGCAACATGCTAAACAGTAAACTTAGTTTACCTTCTTCCGGTAGCTGGACGCCCGACATCCGACAGCAGGACCCAAGTGGCGTAGTCCCACTAACTCGCATGCGTAGTCTGACGCATGCGCACATTGCAGTGAAAAGCCTAACGCGTTTGGGTATATTTTACTGCAAAATATACCCAAACGCACCTTTCATTGCCAACTTGAAAGGTTTATTGTCTTACAGTGCCACCGTGTGGTGGTATCTGCACAATCACAGCCATTTTGAAGATATACAGTACTTTCACTATATATTATATTGACCCTGTGTACTAAAACATAATTTTCATTTCTGTGAAAGTAGCTAAACCAAGCACATCTGTTAATAGCTGTCACGTGCAACAGTGTTCTGGGGATATTATCCCTCTGAACCTGCAATACATTATATGTTATATTACATCACACACGCAGTTCAGTGCCATACATTCAGAGCCACATCTCATACATACAAGAGTCATACAAGAGTCTATTTAATAATAATAATCCCACATACTTAATAATAATAGTCCCCCATGTACAGTTCCTTATATTCATCTAAAGGTCAAAAGCTACAGTTCAACTCAGATGACCTGTCATCATTATTAAAAAAAAAATCAGTCACATATTCAAAGGAAATCACAAATAGTTGGAATGCATATGACCTTAATCATCTTTTCAGATACAAGTCTAATTATTTATTTATTGAGAATATTAATTGTCCATTCAACAGGAGTCAGGAGTCAGCAGGGCCCTGAGAGGCCACAGTATAGGACCTTTGGGCCCCAGATTGTTGTACCTATTGTAATGTGGACTAATGCCCCCCTGGAATAACAGACAAACACTGTTACCCAGACAAACTCTTGGTGAGTTGCTCTCAGGTTGCCACCACCTCCTGAGCCATATTTACTATGAA
This sequence comes from Trinectes maculatus, assembly GCA_016785345.1. NCBI lineage: Eukaryota > Metazoa > Chordata > Actinopteri > Pleuronectiformes > Achiridae > Trinectes > Trinectes maculatus. Next base: position 4,501 of record JAFBJQ010000347.1, on the reverse strand, counting down.
TAATAACCAAGCATCTGGTGCGAGGCTCGCCACACCCCCTCCCGAGGAACGCCATTTTGTTGACATACAGTCTTGCCATCAAAATAAACTCCTTTAGTGGACCTTTAACGCACAAGCACGACCGCGACGCGTTCCGTCTGGGATGGAAACGCGCGCCCGGTCACAATAGAGGCCGCTGCGCGTGCAAAGCAGCGCTGTCCCGGGCATTAAAGCTCCGTTTGAAGCCTCCGTCCGCCCATTTCAACATGAGACTCGGCCGCGATTGACGTCACCGAGCCATCTTTGTCCACCTAATCCAGGCGGCTGCTTCTTACGCCTTCATTAACGCACGGTCTGTGTCAGCGCCGGGCTCCGCTTACAGCCTGCAGGTGCCGCGTCTCCGCAGAAGCAGGAAGAGATTAAATAACAACAACAACAACAACAACAACAATAATAATCAGACGAATAATAAACACAGCGGTTTGAGCTGCGAAGGGACGCGTCTCGGTGGGAGATACGAGCCACTGCTCCTCCTCGGCTATATAGGCAGGGAAACGCCACAGTAACCAAGCACAGGGAGCCAGAGGGTAGAGAGGAGCGCAAACCACATCCATCTGCCGCTCACTCCGTGCGCAAACGTCTCCGATCCGGATCCCCGCACAGCTTCATCCACCGCTCACAGCAACATGTAAGTCATCCGCAGTGTCGACTTATTCTATAAACATGATGTGTTCTGAATGGTTTTCAGTCCAGTTCTATCGGCTGATGTCTGCGGGCTCAGTGCGATGTGTGGCGTCGGAATGGTCGCTTTTCTGTCGCCTATTCATCAGACGACGAGGGCTTTTTTTATTATTACTGTGATTATTATCTTTATTTCACCGGAGAAATAGTAATAGTAGTAATAGTAATATGGAGCCGTGTGCTGTGTACCGGGGATTATGTCATTAGTGCTGTCCTCTGGTAATGTCACCCAGGCGTTAACGTCGTGGCTAACGCCGTCGGCCTAACCTTGGAGCAGACCGATGCTGCGCTCTCATCAAACGCAGCTTCACTTCACCAGACACACGGCGAACGGGCTCCGTGTTTATACCTCTGCCGTTTTTATATCACCACCATCATCGCTATGATCATTATTAATGTCATTATTATTAGTGATCCGGTTTGAACTGGTTTGGTTTTAAAGGAACACAGTCTGCACGCGGCCACGCATTGGACAATAGAGCAATTAATAAACGCACCATAAGGATGCACAGTGTTTGATGAATCCTTATTTGGTCCTTATTTAAAAATGTCCTCTATGTGTGTGTGTGTGTGTGTGTGTGTGTGTGTGTGTGTGTGAGGCGCTGATGATGATCAGGCTAATTCCTGAAACAGCAAGGACATAACGCGCAGACGCCATATGACCCGGTGCAGAGGCGATCTGTTCACACGTCCTGCTGTTCAACGCGTCAAGCTTCCACACTATTCGACAAACGCCGTTTAAACCCGTCTCGTGGGCGACGACATTATTAGCCCTGGACGAGGCTTAGGCCCAGTTTACGTGGTATTTGCAGCCTACAGCTGGGGGTGGTGGTGGGGGGTGGAGGGGATAGCCTAGCCTCCTACTGTATGTCGTCGATCGTCGTGCGAGGGCGGACAGCTGCATATCTCTCCATTCCCCTCACTCTTCCCTGCCAAATGAATCACGTTCAGTCTTTCTCTTCCGCGACCTTATTTGGTCCTTTGTGTTCCTGATGGCACTTGATGCGGAAAAACAGAGGCTGGATTAGGGAAAGGTTGCCGTGACAGCCTCGCTCTTGTGCTACTTTTTGCACAGCAGGCACTTGTAAGGTCGAAACAGGCTCCTGCCACCACACGATGTGTGTTGATAATCTCCATCACCGGCTTTATTTGGTTATGATCGTTCATCCAAGTGTTTGAACCCCCCACCCCCACCCCTTAAGGAAACCTCCCCGCCCCTGGAAGTGGCAGGCTTTCAGTGCATGTAGGGGGGCGTCGAGAAACGTGATGTCGTGCGGGACATTGTGTAGGCCTGGTACGTCTGAGTGTGCGGTCACACATCAAAGTGTTGTGGGTTGTGATCCGGTATTCATGTGATCCAGCGACATCAAGCAGAGATCAGTCAGTCTCTGGTCTGGTCTGCTGTGGCGCTGTCCGGTTCTGAAATGTCGCTGTGCGGTTCTGAAATGTCGCTGTCCAGTGCTGAAAGTCAGACAGCGGCCTTTTACCTCGACAGAGACCAGCCAAACACAATCAGATAGGTTGACTATAAATTTTAAATTATTTTAATAACTTTATGTTGTCGATCTATCGATCTATCTGTCTGTCTATCTAAACATCAAATCATTATATGGGTGATTCCTAAAAACTCTGCATAGACCTCTCAGTGTTGCCAGTGACACCTCATGGCAAGGCTATTTTAAAATACTGTTAAAAGACTCTCTTTACATACACAGAGCTGTATTTAAAATCCTTAAAACGCCACAACAAGAGCTTTGTGATATATTTCTTTGAGTGAAACCTTCATTCATTACATACTTGGTTTTCCCAATATATGCTCACTACAGCTAAAATGTGAAGGCTGACTCAGCATTCACACCATTGTTTTTATCATATCACATTCGTCCGCCCTTTTTCAGTTGTTATGTTCTCCTTCAATTTTAGTCTGATTTTTACTGTTCATACATCAAAATGTTCACCACATTCAGCACAGTTCTGCTTTTCTGGTCACTTTAGATGACAAAGTTTTATAGTTCTTTTTAATGACATATAAGGTTTTCCAGCATTTTTGACAACACAATACTATGGGTTTTTTTGGTCATTTTTTGATGTTCTAAGTTTCATAAGTTTTGACATACTAACCCCTTACGTTCTTTTTCGATTTTTGACCCACGCGAAAATGAGGTTTTCTGGCGTCTAATCGAGAAAATATCATTCTGGGGGCTGATATCATGCTATTTTCTGTCAATCTAGCGCGTTATTTCCACTTTTAAATGATGGCAATTTTTGGGAATTTTTCCTTACGTTTTTTTTCGATTTTTGACCACGTGAAAATGAGGTTGTCTGGCGTCTAATTGAGAAAATATCATTCTGGGGGATGATATCACGTTATTTTCTGCCAATCTAGCGTGTTATTTCCACTTTTAAATGATGGCCATTTTGGGGAATTTTTCAACATAGTAACCCCTTACGTTTTTTTCGATATTTGACCCACGCGAAAATGAGGTTTTCTGGTGTCTAATCTAGAAAATATCATTCTGGGGGGGTCATATCACACTATTTTCTGTCAATCTAGTGCGTTATTTCCACTTTTAAATGATGGCCATTTTTGGGAATTTTTCGACATACTAACCCCCTACGTTTTTTTTCGATGTTTGACCCACGCGAAAATGAGGTTTTCTGGAGTCAACTCGAGAAAATATCATCCTGGGGGGTGATTTCACGCTATTTTCTGCCAATCTGGCACGTTATTTCCACTTTTAAATGACAGCCATTTTTGGGAGTTTTTTTCCGATTTCTACCTACGCAAAAATGAGGTTTTCTGCCATCTAATCGAGAAAATATCATTCTGGGGGGGGTCATATCACACTATTTTCTGCCAATCTAGCGCGTTATTTCCACTTTTAAATGACGGCCATTTTTGGGAATTTTTCAACACAGTAACCCCTTACGTTTTTTTTCGATTTTTGACCCACGGGAAATTGAGGTTTTCTGGCGTCTAATTGAGAAAATATCATTCTGGGGGATGATTTCACGCTATTTTCTGCCAATCTAGCGCGTTACTTCCACTTTTAAATGATAGCCATTTTGAGGAATTTTTCGACATAGTAACCCCTTACGTTTTTTTTCGATTTTTGACCCACGCGAAAATGAGGTTTTCTGGCGTCGAATTGGCCGGCCGGCAATTTCACATAAGTAAACACAGCTGTGGAGGTGCTGGAGAGCCGGCAGGCGCGCTGTGAGACAGAGAGAACGCTCACCAACTAGTTCCCGTGTGAAGTCTGTACGTATTTACGGGGCAAACCGCTTAAGCCGAAACAAAGAAGTTCACAGGAGATGTGTCGTAACCACGAAAACAACGTAATTCGCGACCGTCGTAACTCGAGGACCCCCTGTATAGAGCGTTATTTCCACTTTTAAATGATGGCCATTTTTGGGAATGTTTCGATATACTAACCCCTTACATTTTTATTCGATGTTTGACCCACGCGAAAATGAGGTTTTCTGGCATCCAATTGAGAAAATATCATTCTGGGGGGGTCATATCACACTATTTTCTGTCAATCTAGTGCATTATTTCCACTTTTAAATGATGGCCATTTTTGGGAATTTTTCGACATACTAACCCCTTACGTTTTGGTCCGATTTTTGACCCATGCCGAAATGAGGTTTTCTGGCGTCTAATGGAGAAAATATCACCCTGGGGGATGATTTCACGCTATCGTCTGCCAATCTAGCGCGTTTTTTCCACTCTTAGGGTGTTTTCACACTTGGTCCCTTTTAAGTGAACCGAACTCAGTCC
>JAFBJQ010000344.1:774939-798722 GCA_016785345.1 Trinectes maculatus | reverse complement strand
TCTTCTGCCAATCTAGCGCGTTTTTTCCACTTTTAAACGATGTCCATTTTTGGCAATTTTCGACATACTAACCCCTTATGTTTTGGTCCAATTTTTGACCCATATCGAAATGAGGTTTTCTGGCGTCTAATGGAGAAAATATCACCCTGGGGGATGATTTCACGCTATCTTCTGCCAATCTAGCGCGTTTTTTCCACTTTTAAACGATGTCCATTTTTGGCAAGTTTCGACCGTTTCGGTCCGATTTTTGACCCATGCCGAAATGAGGTTTTCTGGCGTCTAATGGAGAAAATATCACCCTGTGGATGATTTCACACTATCTTCTGCGAATCCAGCGCGTTTTTTCCACTCTTAAGCAATGTCCATTTTTGGCAATTTTCGACATACTAACCCCTTACGTTTTGACGCCAGAAAACCTCATTTCGGCATGGGTCAAAAATTAGACCACAACGTAAGGGGGTTAGTATGTCGAAAATTGCCAAAAATTGACATCGTTTAAAAGAGGAAAAAACGCGCTAGATTGGCAGAAGACAGCGTGAAATCATCCCCCAGGGTGATATTTTCTCCATTAGACGCCAGAAAACCTCATTTTGAAATATGTAAAAAATCGACCAAAACGTAAGGGGTTAGTATGTCGAAAATGGCCAAAAATGGACATCGTTTAAAAGTGGAAAAAACACGCTAGATTGGCAGAAGATAGCGTGAAATCAACCCCCAGAGTGATATTTTCTCCGTTAGACGCCAGATGGAGAAAACCTCATTTCGGCATGAGGTTTTCATGTCGACCAAAACGTAACCCCTTACATTTTGGTCGATTTTTGACCCATGCCGAAATGATGTGTTTGGCCATTTTTGGGCATTTTTGATATACTAACCCCTTACTTATTTTTGCAATTTTTGACCTATGAGAAAATGAGGTTTTCTGGCGTCTAATCCACAAAATATTATTCTGGGTTGTGATTTCAGGCTGTTTTCTGCCAATTGGGTGCGTTATTTCCCTTTTTCGTGTTTGGCCATTTTTGGGCATTTTCGACATACTAACCCCTTACGTATTTTTGCAGTTTTTGACCTATGAGAAAATGAGGTTTCCTGGCGTCTAATCCACAAAATATTATTATGGGGGGTGATTTCAGGCAGTTTTCTGCCAATTGGGTGCATTATTTCCCTTTTTGTGTTTGGCCATTTTTGGCCATTTTTGATATACTAACCCCTTACGCCTTTTTGCAATTTTTGATCCATGAGAAAATGAGGTTTTCTGGCGTCTAATCCACAAAATATCATTCTGGGGGGTGATTTCAGGCTGTTTTCTGCCAATTGGGTGTGTTATTTCCCTTTTTTGTGTTTGGCCATTTTTTGGCTTTTTCGACATACTAACCCCTCACGTCTTTTTGCGATTTTTCAGGTATCAGGTCATTTTTAACAACATACAGTACTATGACATTTTTTAGTCATTTTTGACAACATATTGTACTATGACTTTGTTATGATTTTTGCTGACACATGATACTATGACGTTCTTTAGTCATTTGTAATCATATTTTTCATGATTTTTGACAATATACTATGTTTTTTGATGATTCTTGACAACATTCTCTTTTGAGAATATACTATAAATGTTGTCGTATATAACATACGACAACATTTTCATGATTTTTGACGACATGCTATTCTAAGAACTTTACCTTTACATGGTACCAAATTACCAAAATCTCATTTGACCCAATGCTGTTTCTTTTCAGGGTTTCTATGGAGAGAGATTTGGAGAGGACCAGGTAGAAGTCATCAAGGACTCCAATCCAGTGGACAAGTGCAAGCTAGATGCAAATAAGGTCAGTAACAGGCTCTCGTTTCATATTTTTGGATATATGGCTGCTGATGGTGACAAAATTATGGAGACATAACTTACTGGTATTTCTTCCTGCAGGCCTTCATCCAGATCACATATGTGGAGCCATATTTTGACACATATGAGATGAAGGACCGCATCACCTACTTTGATAAGAATTACAACTTGCGGCGCTTTGTGTACTGCACTCCTTTCACACTTGATGGACGGGCACACGGTGATCTACATGAACAGTTCAAACGCAAGACCATCCTCACCACCGCCCACGCCTTCCCTTACATCAAGACACGGATCAACATCATCCACAAAGAGGAGGTAAGTCTCTAGGTCATGCAAATGTGAGTAGTTTTCAGTGTTGGCATATAAACAGAACTTACCTGTGATAGTGAGAGATGTGGAGGTTAGGACTTGTTGAACAGAAGAGACAGCACATCAGTAAATCCACCATCATCTTCCAGATTATTTCCACACCCATTGAGGTGGCAATAGAGGACATGCAAAAGAAGACTCAGGAGCTGGCCTTTGCCACCCACCAGGACCCTGCGGATGCCAAGATGCTGCAGATGGTTCTACAAGGATCAGTTGGTACAACTGTCAACCAGGTACTGTTTCACATTGCCTAAAGGATCCCACAAAAATATGGCCCTAACGTTCATAAGTCAAATACTCTCAATGTCTTTGACTAAGGAAACATTTTTCAGCCTAAGTAAATTTTTGTAGGTGGAAAAATACATTTCTGTTTTGTTCTTTAGGGTCCTCTAGAGGTGGCTCAGGTGTTTCTGTCAGAAATCCCGAGTGACCCCAAACTGTACAGACACCACAATAAGCTACGGCTATGCTTCAAAGACTTCACCAAGAGGTACAGTGGATGAGTTAATGAGTAAACTTGTTTTTGACATGTGACTTAATAAAAAAAAACAAACAAACAAGTATTTGATGCATTTTCCTAACCAAAGGTGCGAAGATGCCCTTCGTAAGAACAAGAGCCTGATTGGTCCAGACCAGAAGGAGTACCAAAGAGAGCTGGAGAGGAATTACCACCGACTGAAGGAGGCGCTGCAGCCCCTCATCAACAGAAAGATCCCTCAGCTTTACAAACCTGTACTGCAGGTCAATTCACACAGGTAGGGCTGCCGACAGTAAACGTGCAAGTGTGTAAATATTTTTTTTTCAAATTTAATTAAATCACTTACTGTTTTTTTGCCTCTGTAAAATCATGCAGCAAACGGACAACTTAACAAGGTAGTTTGTCCTTTAGATGACATTTTCATACCTGAAATAGAGAATTAGTGTATAACTTCAATATTGAGAATTATGTATTCCTGCATTTGTGATTAATTAATCTAATCTAATAGTGTTTTGATTATAGCACAACCATATTTTCCAAATATTTCGATCTTTATTCAAAGCTACAAAACCTTGAAAATCAGATCGTTTACCTGTGTGAATTAATCTGTCCTATTTTGCTGTTTCCAGGGATTCTTTCAGCAGAATGAGTCTTCGCAAGCTTGACATTTGAAGTTGAAGAGAATACAGCCACTCACTCACATAAACCAGTGAACTGAAATTGCAATATTAATTTATTCCCAAATGTAAATAGCAGTGTCTCCTCAAAGACGGTACATGTTTTTAAGACTGAGCTAAAAGGCTAACAGTGTTGCAGCCTGGTAAGTCATTCCAGTGTCTTAATTTGTTTACAGACAAACTATTACACAGTCAGAGGGACGAACAAGTGGATCTTTAAGATAAAAGTGAGACCTTGGCTTTTAGAATTATCATTTTTCATTTCAACAGTTTGCCAAATATGCATTTGTGTGCTACCTTAAGAAAAAGCTAATAATGTGAGCCTTCACTCTTGAAACCAACAGAACCTGCTGGTAGTAATACACAGAAAACAAAGATCTGAGTTCCCATTATTGGTAAAGTGCCAAAAAAAACAAACATTTTCCTCGCCAAATTATGACGAGTAAGGTACAACTTTAAAATTCAAGGTCTCTTCTTACTTATGTACAATGTGTCAAAAATCTGTATTCAATTTGATGTGTGCACTTTTTTTATTACGTTGTAGCAATGCATTTTACAACTTGAAAATCTATGAAAAAAAATTGAAAACATGCTAAAAAAATTCTACCATTATTTATCACGATGCTTTATCATTTTTAGTTAAAGCGACAGTGTTTTGATGTAAGGTACTTATACTTAAACATACTAATTTTATGTTGTTTTGTTTCATTTATTTTAAATATTTTACTAAATAAATATTTTAATGTTCAGTGTTTGTGCTTGTAATTTTCTTAATGTTATTTTGTCTTATTTGTGTTGTGGACAAATCAAGACAGAAGCAGAATGTGATCTAATGAAAGTAAAGGTTCAGCCTGTCTTTACTTTAGACTTAATGGTAAGGTAATTGGGCCAGACCCTTCGTGGCTGGAAGACAAGTCGAGTCGCACATTATAGCGTCCTCAGAGAAGAAGGAGCCTATAAGACTAATGTAGTAATTCAGTTTTTGTAGCCTCTCTGTGGCAATTTTAAGTTGAGCAGAGTGTCAAAGACAGGTTTGCAGTAGAGCTGTAACAAAGTATTTTCTTAATTTATTGATTAATCGATTGATTTATTGGTTTTTAAGTCAGATTCCCCAATTGCCAGCAAGTCCAACACACAAAGTTGAATGAAACAAGGGAGAAATAAATACTACACAATACAATTAAAGATATCAAATTAATTGCTAGTTAATTTTCCATGAGTTGACAGACTATTGCAGAAAACATCCTGTACAGTGAGACTGACTAACTCAGCATGACTGTGTTTCTTTTCTGTTTGCTGTATCCCTTTCTCTTATGTTTGTTTTAATTGAGCCTATAAGTCTGAAATGTAGTGTTACAGTTTTCGTAGTGGCCAGATAGCTCAGTGCGTAAAGACACTGATGCTGCTACGGGAGAGTGGGGGATCAAATCCCAGTGGAAGCAAACAATTCTATGGCAAGGAGGAGACAGGACAAGGTTTTTGTAACCTTTTGGGTTAGGGTGTAGGTGACCAAGTGGTTCATGAGGTGCCAAGCTTCCCCAGCTTGAAGTGGATCGGTTTCTGAGAAGTCAAGCTTCCCATGTAGAAGCACATACACACACATGCAGTTCTGGAGCATTTTTACATTACATTGCATTCATTTAGCAGACGCTTTTATCCAAAGCGACTTACAACAAGTGCATTCAACGTTGAGATATACGCAAAAGTGCAAGAGGTAAACGATAACGTCAGGTAACGTCAGGGTGAGGTGACCAAGTGCCTTAGAGGTGCCTCTTCTCTGGTGGCTGCAAGAATCTCTGCATGTCTGGCTGACATCTCTCAATGGATGTCGGCCGACCACCTGAAGCTCAACCTGGACAAGACCAAGATGCTTTTTCTACCAGGGAAGAGGTCTCTTTTCAATGACCTCTACATTACAATCGAAAACTCTGCGGTAACTCCTGCTCACACAGCCCACAACCTAGGTGTGACACTGGACGACCAGTTGTCCTTTGTCTCAAGGAGATTGAATCGAACTGACTAGACTGGGACTAGTCCCAGCCTAGTCAGCGAGCATGAACTGATGAAGTCTCTTGAATGAGAGGTGAAACGTCTTCAAAAAGGCAAAAACCAAAAATCCAGTTGCGTTCGATTCAATCTCCTTGAGATAACTATGACCTGGATAAATGAGAATATTCACAGGCCAGTTGTCCTTTGCTGCCAACATTGCAGCAACAACCCGCTCCTGCAGATTCATCCTCCACAACATCAGGAGGACGACCCTTCCTAACCGAGAAGGCAACGCAGGTCCTGGTTCAGGCTCTTGTAATCGCATGCCTGGACTGTAACTCCCTGTAGCATCTGCCGTCCGACCTCTGCAACTCATCTAGAACTTAGCAGCTGGTTTGGTCTTCAACTTACCTAAATTCTCCCACACTACACCGCTCCTCTGTACCCTGCACTGGCCTCTGGTAAAAGTTCGAATCAAATTCAAAGCACTGGTACTCTCCTACTGTGCAGTGAATTGTTCAGGCCCTTCCTGCATTCAGAAAATGGTCAAACCTTACACCCCAGCCCGCCCACTCCGATCTTCCACTGCCAGACGGCTTGCCACTCCTTCACTGAGCGGGGCCACCAAACAAAATCATGTCTGTTCTCAGTCCTGGCTCCTCAAGCTGGTGGAACAAGCATCCCATAGACACCAGGACAGCAGAATCTCTCCAATGCTTTCATCACAGACTGAAAACTCAACTTTTCAGACTGCGCCTCATTCCTTGATTATAACTTAAAAACTACAAGCACTTGACAGCAAGCACATGAGATTTTCGCCGCTTTCTGATAAATATTTACGTACTCGTTTACCTCTTGCACTTTTGCGTATATCTCAACGTTGAATGCACTTGTTGTAAGTCGCTTTGGATAAAAGCGTCTGCTAAATGAATGCAATGTAATGTAAAAATGCTCCAGAACTGCATGTGTGTGTATGTGCTTCTACATGGGAAGCTTGACTTCTCAGAAACCGATCCACTTCAAGCTGGGGAAGCTTGGCACCTCATGAACCACTTGGTCACCTACACCCTAACCCAAAAGGTTACAAAAACCTTGTCCTGTCTCCTCCTTGCCACAGCATTGTTTGCTTCCACCGGGATTTGAACCCCGACTCTCCCGTAGCAGCATCAGTGTCTTTACGCACTGAGCTATCCGGCCACTACGAAAACTGCAATACTACATTTCAGACTTATAGGCTCAATTAAAACAAACATAAGAGAAAGGGATACAGCAAACAGAAAAGAAACACCGTCATGCTGAGGTAGTCGGTCTCACTGTACAGGATGTTTTCTGCCATAGTCTGTCAACTCATGGAAAACTAACTAGCAATTAATTTGATATATTTAATTGTATTGTGTAGTATTTATTTCTCCCTTGTTTCATTCAACTTTGTGTGTTGGACTTGCTGACAATTGGGGAATCTGACTTAAAAACCAATAAATCAATCGATTAATCAATCGATTAATCAATAAATTAAGAAAATAATTTGTTACAGCTCAACTGCAAACCTGTCTTTGACACTCCCCTTGACTTAAAATTGAAGTACAAATGAATGCTACCAAGATTTCATACCTGGTTTGCATATTAAAATATGTGAATTGGATATAAAAGATAACGATTTGTTTAACAAAACCTTGGTAAACAAGTCTTATAAGAACCTATTAGCTTATTGAAGGGACTGGTATGTTATGATTAAGTCATGATAAATTGGCATTTTGAAAAAGCTGAAGTAGAAATTGCACCTTGTGTTTCTTTTATTGTAGCTTTAAATGAAACTCCAGCACAGATCACATCAATGTCAGGCTTAATACACATTAGGTGAGTAAAGCTTATTGCAAAGATAATATCTGCTGCATGTTATGCATCACATCACTGTGTGAATAGAGAAGATTGGTTTTATTTGGTTTTAAGGTTGCATAATCAGTAAATATACACTGACACTCTCCTCTAAATCTAGTTGAATGAAACATAAAAAACCTCTAGCTGGAGGAAACAAGTACAAAAAGGTACATTTTCCAGCATTTCACTTAAAGAAATATTAGATTAAAAGTGCTTTTCCATTTTGTAAAAGGGAACCAAACAAACTCACATACTGATTAAAAAAGACATGAGACAGACAGCAGAAAGACGCTCCACAAAAAAGTCTCAAAAACTTGCACATGTATAATGTTATTCCCATTTATCAAACTATTTTGAGAAAGTATGTTGATGAATCCAGCATGAGTCCTCCAGATGGATTCTTGCCTGAATAGTAACTTGTTTAGCTTCTAAATATTAGTATTTTTGGCACTGTTTGTAGTATTCCAAGATACAAATGTCCACTTTCATAGAGTGCTTACCTTCCAGAATGGCTGATAGGCAAAAAAAAAACCTGATTATCAGCATCATATGTTCATGTTAGCAGACAGGTGCAGGCATCCTCCTGTAGAACAGCAGGTAGGGCGTGGATGAGGAGCACGTCTCAGGAGAGCAGGTCCGCAGGAAATCCTCCTCCTCAAACAAACGTGCCTCTGAGTCATCAAACAACATCCATTTGCCTTCATATTCCAGGAGGCTGTTTAAAGCCTGCTGCTCCGTGGCCCCCAACCCACTGCAAGAAGTCACTGATTCACCCTCTCCTTCCTCTGGCTCCTTTTTAAGTTCAGCTTCAGGATTTTGGCCCACACCGTTGAGAGTCTTTCTCCGCTTAGATTCCTCTGTCGCTCCAGTGCCTGCTGCTTTATCTGTGTGTCTGCTGCTACTGGCACCAATCTCATAACCGGACAAACTCCTCTGGCCCCCCAAAAGTCCAACTCCACCCTCACACAGTTTTTTGCCCCCCGCTTTGCTGCTGGCCAAACCTGCACCTCTCTGTCCCCTTGCGTTCAGACTGAAAGAAACTTCTCCATCATCATAGTCCAGTGCTGCTTCTTTCACCTGCGTTCCCTCTTTGCTTTCCTTCTCCTCATCTTCCTCCTTTCCTGTGTCCTCTCTGCCCTGCAGCCAGAGTTTCACGTCTTTCAGGTCAGACATGCGGATGTAGGCTGTGTAGTGGCCGCTGCTGATGGTGACGCCACTGTGCATGACCACAGCAAACAACTGGTAGTATTCACCTTTACTGGATGAGGGACGGGTGCACCACTCCTCCAGAGACAAGGTCAAAGGTGTCTGCAAAGGAGTGTTCACTTTCGAGAGGCCTGCATATGGGTCCAAACTATGAGAAACACAGAGATGTGTTAATATCATAACAACCACATACCGCATGTGTGTGTGTGTGTGCGTGCGTGTGCATATATACGTGTATATGTGTAGTGTAACAATAAGGTGTGTGTGTGAGTGAGTTTATATTTTCTCTAATATAGACTTGTATTAATGTGTCTGGATGTAAAATCTGAATATTTATACTGGGGTAAATGCTGAAATTCTCAAAGTGGAGATATGTCTATGTTGTTTATTGTACAATTTTAGCCGTGGATTGTACATGTGTTGCCATCTTTTTTTTCAACTCACTCTAAACTGTTAGCAGAGAAGCGCTTCAGATGAATGGTGATCACTTCAGGAGTTTTGTCAAATAAGAGACTTCTCTCAGCCTCTGCGTAATGATGACAGGTCTCACAGAAGTATTTGTCTTCACCAACGATGCGCTCCACTGAAGCAAACTGAGCAATGGCCCACTTCAGAGTCTTCTGCTCAGGTTTTGGGTCTGGAGAGACTGGAGAGGGTCAAACAGCTATTAACTTTATCACTGTTGTATTATTTACTTGCTCTGAGCACTGAAAGGAAAACAAGGGGTGTATGGTGCAACAATTCAATTTTATTTAATTGCCTTAAAAATTCATTTATTTTATGACTTGTGAGTGTTGGGTGTTTTGAATAAACTTTAATTACTTTCCATAAAAGAGAGAAATATCTCTCTCTGACATTAGTGTTTTAAATGGCATTTTGTTTAAATAATAGATTAACTGTACTTTATTTTGTAAAACTGCCTATTCACAGTAAACTATTTAATAGGTATTGACCTGGCCTTGCTTTTATGGCTTATTTAGATTAACTGAATCCTTTGCAACAAAACCTGTTTGAAGATGTTCACTGTAGCATTGGGTCATTTTGTAAAACAGAGTGCAGAAATGTAATGTCCTCACCCTCTGAAAGATCATCTGGGCTGCTGGGTTGGTCATCGAGAACTGGGACACTGATGTCATGAAAATCCTCTCTCCTTTCAGTGAAGCTCTCACACTCCAGGCAACGAGTCCTCAGAACCAGCTGACCCTGGAACATGCGCTCCATCAGATCCAGGCCATCTAAACGTAACAGGAACACAAAGACACAGCTGAGTGACCCGTCAAAAGTTGATGCGGTGTAACTGATCAGTGCAGAGGTTAGGTTCAGCATGTTTCACTTTTCACACCTTATTCTTTAAGGTTTCATAGAGAGAAATTAATAACACATTTTCATTAAGTACAACCCCAATGCCTCATTTTTTAAAATCAGGTAACTTTCAACACCCAGTGTAAAAAATAAACCACTTCTATTTATTTATGCTAAAGTCATTTATTGTGTTAATATAGTTATTGTCTCATACGTTGATGTTGTTCTGTCTTGTCTCCAGCCATGTGTGGTGATGCCTTCTCGTTACTGCTCTTCTCCTTTTGACTTTGTTCGTCACTCTCATGTGCAGGCTTGTTTTGGTTCTTTACAGTCATGGAGCTGATCTTTCCCACGCTGCGGAACTTGGAGAAAATACTTGGCTGTTTCCCAGAAGGCCTCAACCAGCTATGCTTAGCATGTTTCTTCCTCTTCCCATCTGCCTCTTTAGACATGTTTTCACCTTTGCCCTCACTCTCGCTCTCTCCTTCCTCCACATTCAGCTTCTTCATCCCCTTCTCCACTGCCTCATCTCCGTCTATGTCCTGAGGTTTGTCACCTGAGGACTTCCTTTTAGAACGAGTGAAGAGTTTATTTCGGCCAATGCTGGCCTCTTCCGCAGTTGATTTCTTAACAGATTTTGGCTTTTTCTTGACATTTCCAACCTCAGTGTCACTCTTTCTTTTGCCACTGACTTGGCCATCCTCCTCTGTGGTGGTTTTAGATTCTGGTACAGAGTTGCTGGAATCTAAATGTACGCCGTTTTCCATTTTGTTTTCTGTCACATCAGCATCCTCCCTCTCCAGCTCTAGCTCCTTCTTGATGGTGTCGCAGGCCTCTTGGAGATATCCCAGAATGCACTGCAGTACCTCATGGGCATCATGTTGAAGATAGCCTTCATACATCGGGTTGAGTTGCCTGCAGTGACACAATCATATACATATAAAACAGATAACGCTGAGTTGTCTTCTTTAGTGATGTCTTCTTTAGTGAATTAAAATCTGTCAAATTTCTTTTCCTGTTTAAAGGTATGCCCCTAACCGATATTGAAAATATATTGTGAGTTTTGACCTAAATACTAACTCATACATTAATGTACATGAAAGTAAAGTCCCTGTTTATTAGCTGAAAACTGATTACTTGTTACCTGAGTGTGTGCAGTATTTTCCGAGGCGGTGTGGCGAGCTCTCCTTCACTGAAGCTGTCTGGATTAAGCAGGAAGTTGGACTGAAGCTGCTCTGCTGACGTTATCAGACTGTTGAGGCTTCCCAGAAGCTCAATGTGAGCTGGAAAGGACTCACCAAGACTTTCTGCTTGCTGAAATACAAAAATTAAATTAAACCATATAATTATTGCTTGATATCTGTTATTTCAATCCATCTTAAGTATAACCACAGCAACACAAGTACCTTTTACCTGATTATTCTTCATTGTACAACATTTAGTAAAATAAGATAATGTGATTTGCACCAACCTCTTCACTTTTATCCACTTCCTCCTTTGCTTTGTCTTTTCTTTTTGACAGTTTGTAAAGTTTCTTAATGCCTCCTCTGAGCCCTGGACAATAGTACAGAACCTACGGAAACCAGATGAGTCATCAGATTTTACTCTATACTCTTTTCCTAACCATAAATCCACATCCATCTATAAAGGACACAAAGTTTTCCAAAACAAAGCTTTCTGGTTGGATGTTACTGGACAACAAAATTCAGAACATGATGGGGACAATAATAATTAAATACAAATTTTCTTACTAAAACAATTCAAGAAAAACTGTTTCTTTTTTCTGGTGTAAAATAAATTGTAACTACTACACTGGAATTTTACATAAAATTTATAAAGTTAGATGTAAAACAACAGTACTTTTTGTGTAAATTCACTTATGAAAGGAGGATCCCTTGGCTGAAAAGGACATCGAGCATTTGTTTCATAAATGACCCACCTGTAAGATACTGTTTAAATAGCAGGTGTTGCCCAGGTTGTTGAACCCAACAAATGGCACCAAGTTCTCTCTGTTCTCACAGGACAGAAGAAGACCAGGGGAGGCTGGACATGGTGAAGGCCCAGGGACCACCTGATCACAATTGCTGAACATGCATTACAAAAAAACATTAGTTTCTGGACCACTTATTCATAAATTAATGGTCACCCAGGACAATATGAATCACTATTAACATATCTTTCTCTGCAAGTGTGAAGAAGTGTTATTACTGTCTCTATTGTGATCATAAATAACAGGGTTCTAGAATGCGACCAATTTGGTCGCAAATGAGACCTAATTTCTCAATGGTGTGACTGAAAAATGGTTGCACCGGTGTGACTTCAGAAAAAAAGATCTCAAAAAGTCTCTGCAACCCTGAAAGTCTCCCTGTGGTTCAACAATAGACACGTTTGGCCCATTTCGTGGTCAAAATCAATCAAAGATAGTGAAGGTCCCCATATTCCTGTACGTGTGTGTAAGTTTGTAAATGTGTGTGCTGCAGTCAGACAGAAAGAGGTGAGTAGCCTAGGCCCGTCAGACAGAGTGAATGTAGCTGTTACATCCACTCTCAGGGCTCTTGATCAGGTTTTTAAAACATCCCTTGCAGATTAGTCTATTTGTCTAACCTTGCCTGACTTAAGACCATGTTTTTCTCTTTCCCCTGTATAGTGGAGAAATAAATAAATAGGACAAGCTTACACCCTACCCACTATATATAATTCAACTATTCATTTGCTTTCAGAATCATTGATTATATTTTAATGTTGATGAAATAATTGTTTCAAATCTTAATAACGTCAAACAAAAATGAAAATGAAAGTTATCTTTGTCAAACACACCCTCTCAAGGGCTGAAACGTTTAAGCAACTGTGCGACTGAAACTTAGTGAGAGTGACTAGGATTGTTTACAATTTCTCTCCTACATAATTCACCAACAACATAAGATAATTCTGGAGAAATCTGTCAGATCCAAACAAACCACACATTGACAGCAGATGCCCACCTGGCCTCAGGCTCCACTGGATCAGCTGATTTGGGTTCATCCGGTTGGGGTTCTGAGAAATCCAGCGCCCGTTTAGTTTCTTTCTTGTGGAAGAACTTCAGGGACAGTTTACTCCTCTTAATGGGACTGCCCAGCGCCGCCACCACATTCTCACCCTGCAGACCTGGCATCTTTCTTCCGGCTGCTTCACCGTGATTATTATTCTACTGAGGTGCGACAGCGCCCCTCGCTGCTAAGACAGGGAAACACAGGGTTTAAATTCAAAGGGCGCCATCAGAGTTAAACGAGATCTAAAGTAACTATGCACTTCAGTTACAGCTACGCAGTTATGTGACACAGTCAAAAATATCTACGTCACATAAACACAGACATTTCCTTTTTACGCAGTCTAACATGGTAACCGACCGGACAGCGCATTATATAACATGTTAGCGCAGCCGGCTAACGCTAAGCCTGTATGTGTTTTCATTGTTTTCCTCAACGTCTGACACACAACCGTTCACAGTAGTAACCTTTAACAGCCACAACCCATTTCCGCCGTTACGACGCAGCTGTAACGCAGGAAACTGAGCATAAACATACAAGTGCTGCTCAGCACATAGCAGACAACCAGTGATAAAACTAGGTCAAAACGGTGGGTTGAGGACAAAACAGGCAGCACGCCGTCCCTAACAGTTCACTTCATGGAGGAACAACTACTTTCAGACCCCTCCGAGTGCCCATAGCTCATCTTAATCTTACCTCAATGAGTCATTCCTGGTTACAGTTGAACGCGTTTTACAGAATATCCAGATTTGGAGCCACTTGCAGGGAGATGTTTAGGACGGCGCGGCACAAGTTGGCGCTTTTTCCTGCTGAAGACCCACTGACTGCAACACCGCCTGTCAAACATCGGCACAACGTCACATCATCCGGCAAAGAACGTCACAACATCGGGCAAAAACTGCCTATTAAAGATAAACCCTGGCACTAAACATGTATTATTGATTTGGAATCTTTTTTATATTAGAAAGACTTGTAAACCTGAGTTCAGGCTTAGTTTCAGACACCTATATATTTTAGGCCCGTAAGTGTACCGAGAGAAGCCATTTTTGTAGTCTTGTAATCAAGCCAGCTCGCCTGGATGTATTTGCCTCTTTCAAATTAAAAGTGGATTCTCCGTGAATCTTTTGCTCATTTAGGAAAAATTGAAATGCGCAACTGAAAAAACAAAGCTACTGTGTGGGCATTCAGTTGTAGTTTTGCTAAATGTTTAGATACGTGACTAGTGCAGTTCTGATTGCAAAGGTGGGGGTTGTCATCTGTGACTGAGGTCACCCGCGAACCAGCCAAACACAAATAACAACAACAACAACGATAATAGCATCAAAGCACGGAAATACTAACACATCTAAACAGGGACATGAGAATTTCCAGCTATAAGCCGGATTATTTTATGAAATAGATTGAGGCCCACGTTTTAAGACATGGTAGCTTAATTATAAATGTGGAAAAGCGCTGAGATAAATAAAATTGTATTGCGCAAACATTGCTGCAACACTATAGGTGCTGCTGAAAGTAAAAGATGTTATACCTGTCTGGTTTCAGTTTATGTCTCCATCTTCATTGTTTTGGATTGTGGCTGACCTGATGCAGCAGGCCAGTTTTAAACTCAACCAGCTTCACCGTCTTTTCTTATTTCTTTCATGATTGGGCTAGATTAGTTATAATTTTTTCATTTTATATATATATATATATATATATTTCATTTATTTCATTCACTTATTCAGTAACCGAGGTAAATGGTCTAATGATCTAAAACATTTCCCACCACTGTTAAATCATATTTATCGAGGCTGGATCGTAGTTCTCGCCGGGGCTTGTTAGGCTTTTATTTTCTAAAAGGGAAATGTCGTTAAATTACGTCTGACTTTACTTTAGTCGTTTTTGAGGAAGTGAACCCCTAAAATAAAAATCGTCATGTACATTAAAAAAGCGGGCGATTGCTTTAGTCTCTAAAAGAAACATTTCAGGAATCTATGACCAACCATTGCACTGATTAACATAAAATAACTCGTCACCGTGAGCACATGAAAACGGCTATCAGGGACAGTGTCAACCTTCAGCCGACAGGGGGCGACATTGCCTACAGGACAGGAGGTTGGAGCGTCCAGCAGCATTCTTCCTGCCTCCACTGGAGCGTCTCCTCTCTGGCTGTCAGCACAGCTCACCCTCCCAGGACTTTCACGGTAAGATGCTGTTTACGATTCCCATATTTCACACTCACGTAAACACACTCACATCTGCTCTGACGGACAGTGGCTTTTTGGAATCCGTTTCCCGTCTCATCCTCACGAGTTGCACTGTGTTTATATTGGAACGAGGCTGCGGAGTGTTATTGCCGTGCGTGTGGTTTTACGAAACGGATTAGATTACTGCACCTGAACGTAGCAAAATATTTTTAAAAAAATGATGGCAATCAATACGACGGTAGCGTTTGTGCAGATTAATCGGATGGATGCTGCTGCTGCAGCTGCAGCTGCAGAGATCCTGCTCCGTCAGCAGCAAATACGGACTGTCGCTGTGTGTGAGCCGCAGAGATCCAGCCCCCACTATCCACGCATGTTTTCTGGCTTGGTGATCAAGTGATGTTACAGGAAGGATGCTGATGCGGTGGTAGATGGGAGTAGTGTGGAGGTCTGCCTGGCTGCGTGCCACCACCATCACCATCACCATCCTCATCCTCAGTGTCAACCCTCAGAGCATCTCCTTATCAAGCTCCATCTCTGTGCTGGATTCAGCAGTGCATTTATTCACTGCACGTCACAGGCCCGCCTCATTTCAATGTATCTTATTGAATGAAAGAAAAACAATTACAGAGGTAATGTATCCAGATCTAACAAGGGGGGAGGGGCTACTGGGGAGGTGATATGCCCCCTCATATTCCATACACAGTCCAAGCAGGAGATTAAAGGGAAGCCAGCTGATCTGATGTGGCAGCCGCTGTCACTCATGTCTGAGGATCAACAGTGCAACAACCAGGCACTCTAAATGGAAATGTAATCCCAGACGTCCCACACTCACAGGCGACATCTTGCATCATTACCAGACGCAAAATAACAAGTTCGTTGAAAAAAAAAACGAGAAGAAAATCGTCCGTTTGTGAAATACAATCGTGAATGCGAACATGTTAGAGATGCCACTCACTAACAGGAATTTAACCTCTAGCCTGCAGTAGTAATGAGGATCATTCTCCATGCACCGAGCAGTGGAATTAGCCTTTATCAAGGCTGGCTTTGTCCCAAGAGGCATGAATCTCTCACGGCCGGAGCAGTAGTAGTGGGTGGTGACATGAGACCCCTCCAGCCCCCACCCACCTTTTTCTCCCAGGAGGTAAAATTAAGGCATGTTGAGCGACAGGCAATAGTCTGCTCCAAGAATGAGAAGCACGTCCTGAAGTCGACTCCGGTTTACGCCTCTACAACAAACCCTACCTCTGCACAACACATGCATGCATTAACCATCTGATCACACTTATTTCTACAGGCCCTGCCTGTAACATACACACAGTCAACACATGTTCACATGCACAACACATTCCAAACTTATCAGACCAGTAAAATGACTATTTTCCCTTTGCCAACTGTTTATTTGAAGACGTGGCAGACAGAATGCTGAATATGTTGTCGGTGGTGGTCTGGCAATCGCTCATGGCCAAGAAATAGCTGAGCCCTTATCTTCCAATAAAATGGTGATTTGTTGTTTTGTACGCATATAGATATGAGGTTGGTTAAACAGAAGTGGTGCTGAACTTTCCCTGTAATTGTTTAGTCTCCCAGATCCTGGAACTAAAGGTCATTTCACCCGCAGCAATATCAAACTGATACATCATATTTTAGAGAGAGCAAAATGAGGTTGTTTACGTGTGGCCTCTCGTGTCAGGCGCTGGCCTCAGTGCGGAGGCAGATTTTTCCTTTTGCTTGAGGTGAAACTATCTCACAGAGGAAGGTCAGCGGCGGAGCAGTCCTGTCTTAATCGTTCCGTGATCAGCCAGATGTATCTTGGGACCTTGAAGGAGCGCTGGATCCATTCAACAGCTTTTATTAGCTCCCACGACTTAATAATAACAACAGTAAAATCCACATAGTAAAGGCTGCGCCTTTTCATGAGGACCGTCTTTGCTTTCCTCTCCCATTAGGTTTATTTTCACTGACAGTCCTTGCAGGCATTTCTCACAGGCACAGTTGGATTCAGGGAAGTAGTAGTAGTAGCAGAAGTTGTGTAAGTGTGTGTTTGTGTGTCAGATTTAATGAGCTTTTTTATCAGTGTCTGCATGAGTGCGTAACTCTATGCACATGTGCAAATATCAGATCAGATCTCATGCTGCATGCCCCCCTCCTCCCACCACCACCACCTCTCTCTCTGCATACTTTAGAGCATCTGAGCGACTCCCATTCGATGCATACTGAGGAGGTGGGTGTATCCAGCCCAGCCGCTCTGATGTTAGGAAGCAGTAACTCTGCCATCCTACTCAGTCTGCTCTCTCCTGTTCCAGCCAGCCTGTCTGCCCTCTAGCGTAGTACTCTCCTTTCACTCACCACAATTCATCACCTCCTCGGATACATTTACACTAACCCACGCAGGTAGACCAAGTACCATCACACTGCACCACCGAGGAGTTTCCCTCGACTGATAGAGAGAGATACACGTGTAATACTGTGCAGAGAGAGAGAGAGAGAGAGAGAGAGAGTGGAAATCTGTGGCAGTGCTGCTCTAGTTGAAGTTTCCTCCCCTCTACGTGTTTTGTCCCAGAGGATACCACACGCTGCTGCAGAGGTAAGGAAAGGACCAATACACTCTGTGCATTAATGTGCCTTCCTCCTCGTTTACTCTCTTGCCTTCTTTTTCCTCTTCCTCGGTTGTTTCTTTGCAACTATCTCCTCCCCTTATCCTGTCAGCATTCGTGACTTTCTTTTTTTTTTTTACAGCGACAACAACAGCTCTGCTTTATCTGTTGCCATTATTTGTAGTTTTCCCTACCACCCACTATATTTGAATTTTCTTTTAACTACATATGCCATTTTTTTTATTGACCATATACTGAGTCGACACAGAAGAGCTGACACGCATTCCAGCCGTGCCGTGATTACTCTTTTATCAACCTCTCGCCGCTCACGTTTACAATGCATGTGTAGAAAATTAATTTCCCCATGTGGGACGATTAAAGGTCTTCTTCTTCTTCTTCTTCATCTACCTGTTTCGCACTGAGCTTTGGCATCTTCAGGATCTGTGTGTTATTCAGATAATGCAAGCCAGGCATGCAGGTACATATTTGTGCATGTATGTACAATCATGCTGACAAATCATTATCTTTATTCTTCTTCCTCTGACGCTCTCTTTAGCATCTGTCTCTTTTTATGTGTGTCTATACCAGTTGATCCCTTTGTGAAAGCTTTCCGTTAGCTGGGCCAGGTTTCAGTGAAAGTCCCTGCTGGCCTGACTAATGTTTTTCAGCTGGAGCCCGATGTGCAAATATGCGCATGGTTACAATTCACCCAAAACTATAGGATGTACACTATAAGAAGACAGAGTCCATTTATTCTCAGTTAGTCTTGGTCACTGCTCTGCTTGACACAGAGCGCTGGCCGTGGTTGGTTGGCTAACCACAGCTACACAGCATTAACGAGGCAAAGCATTAAAGTATTCCTGTGACATGGGGCATGTTTACAGGGTGCCACATTGTATTTATCTATGTGTGTGTGTGTGCGTGTGTGTGTGTGTGTGTGTCATGCTGCATTTACTGACATTACGAGATCTCCAACTATGCTTAGGTTAAAGGCCCACATCGTTATTTACTTGTACAGTACACACACACACACACGCACACACACACACGCACACACACACACACACACACACACACACACACACACACACACAGTCCTTTAAGACATGGCTGACCTGCATTAGAGTACCGCCCCCTGCTGTGTGTATTGGTGTCTGTGTGATTTCCTTGGAGGTGTAGAGAGGTGAGTCACAGCAGCTCACATGCTGGCGGCTGTATAGCAGCCATTCACTGTGACAGCACCGTGATGTGTGATTTACAAATTGACACTGTCTGATGAAATCATCTATCTGTGAAATGTCACATTTTCAGGAAATGAAAACAAGCAAAGCTGCATTTATCACTTTGATGCCCGTGGATTATTAGGGTTATCTATTACAGTCTTAGAAGGAATTCTGTTAGAATTCCAAGTCTCTCAGAATTCACACAGCACTCAGAGGTGCTCGTAATCCTCTAAGTTAAGTTAAAAGATTAATATGAGCAAAAGCTTTGTGCTGCAATGGCAGCATATAAATGAAAAAACAGCTGTAAAGGTATTTCTTTAGTAACTCTCGACAGGAAGAGTGTCGTTTTACTGCTGTAAGCTGCTACTCTCTATGCTGGTCTTATGTTCCTGAGACGCCAGCGACACTGACGATTGTTGTTTTGACTGACAGGTTTCATTAACTGTTACACTGATGCCATGAAACTTCAAGACGCCTCAATCAGTACACTGGCTTTGTAGGTACTATAATATTCGGATAGAATTTAGATTATTATTCTAGTTAAAATGTAGCTGTTTAAATTACCTACTGGGGAAACGAGAAAATGACTAATACATGTCGGGCTACACTTGATCCTGTGGTCGAACGCAGACCCTTATGGGCATGGTCATCTGTAAAACTGTAGGCTACAGAAAGGTTTAGTGGCTTAGAACATGAACACACACGCATGCACACACACACACATGCACACGGACATACACACTTGCATTAGCACAGGGCCCACCCAGAATTTGTTGCCACTCCAGCAAACATCTTGGGTTGGCTGCTCTTATACAGAGAAAAGCACTGGACAGTCGCTTCACTGTGAACAACACACACACACACACACACACACACACACACGCACACACACACACACACACACACACACAGTGTGTGTCCAACAAATTTGACGGTCATGATAATAACGATTAAAACGTAGTACTCTAACGATGGCTATCAGCAAAAAAAAAAAAAAAAACCACTCAACACAAACCACATGGCCATGACAGAGATCTGTCACACAAACATTGCAGTAACATATGCATGTCTAGCATGTGTGGAGCAGTGTGCTGCAGGTTGTTTTCTCACTGTGAGCTCGGATGAGCAGTAATGGGCATGGTGTGTGTGTGTGTGAAGCTGACTGGTGCCAGTTGATGCCAGTGTGAGCTGTGTCTCAGCTGGCACGCCGCCCTCTGCTCTCATGTGGTTCATATTTTCTAGACCTTGACATCCACTGACTCCTCCTGAGGCTTCGCTGAACCTGTTGGCCCTCACAGCGTCAGTGTGTTCCTGCACTAGCGTGTGTACTAAGTCTGTTGCTTGACAGGATAAAGATGTTCAATTTTGTTTTGTTTTTTACCACATAGACAAAGCAGAGGCAAAAGAAACATTCTGAGGTCTGCACTTTATAACGCACGCTTCCTTGCACGTTTGCTTAAAAGTGAGTTAAGTGGAGGTTGGCTTTTCTGTTGTTTTATCTCCACAGCATTTGTTAGTTACAACCTCATTCTTTCATCAAACAAGTGGCTTATATCAGGAGCTTTAGGGCTCGTTCGCTGTGCGGCTGGAGGGAGCGGGACTCCCCAAACGCTCTGTCTGTGTCAATCAAAGACGCCAAAAACCCCTTGCTGAGAACACACAGATGCATGAGAGCCAAGACTCTGTTCTCTCGCTCTCTCACACACACACACACACATATACACACAGACACACACCAGCTGAGCGAACGCCTAGGGACAGTACTACTAATCCCATCCTCTCTTGACACACTGTGTCTCAGCTGTTCCATACTTTCAGAGCTCTCTCTCTTCCTCTCCATGTTGGTATCCTAAAGCTGGAGGTGTACAACCTCCGATCAGCGACAGCAGAAGGGTCAGTTCACACAGGGCCAGAGGTGTGTGTGTGTGTGTGTGTGTGTGTGTGTGTGTGTGTATACTTTATCCCTGCGGCACATCTGCTCTGCAAACTGCAGATTCCCACAGACTGCAAGCCTTTAAAAAACAGCAGGACTCTGCAGCGGTTCCACTGTCTTGGCTCTGTGGTTCTAAGAAGTACCGGAGGACATAACCTGATTTATTCAGCACAAGCGAATACCGGTATGTTTTACATTATTTCAGATCTGCAGCCCTTTAAATGAAAGATTAAAGATAGAGAGAAAAAGCGGGAAAACAGAGGATAAAAATGACAAAATGTGTGGACTCAGACAAAATGGGAGCTTTGCAAATGTCAGCACTCTCGACAATTCAGGAGTTTGTTGTGGCTGCGGTTGATGCAGCCCATTTCTCTGGACATGATCCAGGCAGCACTGAAGTGATTGCCAAGGTAGGCAGATGCCTTTCTTTGCCCTGAAAGCACTTTTTCTGTGTATAAAGGAATGTCAGCTGGCTTCGATCTGTACACAGCACAAACTAACTACAAACTTTAAACCCATCTAACCTTCAGTCCGATACTGCTGGCAAACCGACATTCACTTTACATGTTGTTCATATGACCTCACATGGTGCCACTTTGAAGACCTCATCTGTCCCGGTCTTAATTAACTGATGCCCAATTTGACACTATTTACGTTATAGCAATTCCAATCATATTCCAAAGCCAACTTCAATTTCTAGATCAATTACTTACTCGCCGTCTACTTTACTTTATATTTACAAAGGCTATTTTAAACAAGCCATCAGTGTAAGGTTTAATATTAATCAATTAATTAAATATAGAAAATAGAAATATTTCTATAGTTACTTCAACTCAAGTTATAAAGAAGTCAAAGGTTGAAAAGTTAAAAAGTTTACTGTGATTGTATTGTTTATCTGTTATGACTGTAGTTTATGAGTTATATAAGTTATATAACTATATGAGTTATATTCCTGTAACCAGGAACGAATGAGCCAGGAATTCTTTTTGATCCTATAGGTTTGGAGATGGTTAGATGGACGATCGATCTTAGTGTAGTCAGTGAGTCTGAAGCAGTCATTATTTACACAGCCAGGTTTTCAGGTACAATTTGAAGCCGGGTAAAGCACTGGAGTTTAGCCAGAAATAAAGAACCGTAACCGGACATTTCTCAAGGAGCAGCACTCAGGAACAATGGCCAGGTCCATCCTTACATTGTTTCCCTGCATCGTGTCCCACTGCTGCTCCTTAATGGGTTCCTGGCATTGACAGGCAGGAAAAAACAGAGTCTGTCGTGAAAGAAGTGGAGAGCACTGAGGCTAAGGTGGGACTTCCTCAATGGAAACTTTACTGTTAAATACAGTGTTGTAATTGGCTGCATATAGGAGGAAGGATCTTTCAGTGTTGTTTAAAGTGGCCACTCCCAGTAAAAAAGATTTCTATGTGTAAATAAGCTACAGTGTTCATATTGGACAGATCAATGTGTTTGTGTGTTAATAAAAAGAAGTAAAGGGTTTGATATGGAGCCAGTTCAGCCCAATTGAATTCCAGTGCTAGACTCACATACCACACACACGAAAGCAAATGCATTGCACTATTTGCAACATAGAGGTCCATTTAAGCCGGTGCTGCGTCACAGTGCACTTTATGATCACTGATGCTGCAGCTTCTGCTGATGCTTCGTGTTGAGGTGCCAGTATGCCTCCTAAATGCGCTCGCTGGATCAGCCGTAACTTATGGAATCCAACAAGCACCACTTTATGCCGTGATGTGAGACAGAGTAATGAAGGGTGTGTGGTATTATCCTCTTTAGTACTGTCAGTGACTGTACAGGCAAACAAGGCTGTAATGTATGGCTTGACAACACCTACTGTACAAACAACTTAATTTCAAGCCCTTCACAGCAATTCATCAGTCCTGCTCTCAGCACATCATCACTCCGCAGACTCTGATTACATGGTTTTCCCCGAGGACGGAAGTTTATTATGGTCACTCTCCAGTCGCCACTGTGCTGCATTTTATTTTGCAAATTCTCTCTTTCCCCTCAACTGCCCCCACCCTCCTCCTGCACACACACACGTGTTGTTGCTATGGCAGTTATTGCTTTCCACACACGTCTGAGATGAAAGATGTAAAGACGAGTTCGAGAAGGGCAAAGCTGAAACTAAGATGAAAAGGGAGAGATTATTTTTCAGGGGAAGAGAGGGAATTTGTGTGTGTGTGTGTGTGTGTGTGTGTGTGTGTGTGTGCGTGTGTGTGTGTGTGTGTGTGTGTGTGCAAAAGTTGTTTGATGTTCTTCCCATCTTTCAAACTGTGGTTAGATAGCTTTCACTAATGGGTTGCATGAAGCTCAGGAATTTAGATCAACAGATGAACACTTCCCTGCTGCATTTAACTGTCTGTGTGTTTGTCAGTTAGTTTGAAAACTGCATTTGAATGCAGCATTGGTGCACACACACACACACACACACACACACACACACACACACACACACCTGTCAGTTAAGAGTCTCCTTTGAACACTTGGTTTCACATATAACAAGCTGCACGTCTGACATACACACAGTACTGGTGTCTGCACAAAATATCACACACACATGATGAACAGTGACCCACACACCTCTACACTCAAACGTACACATCTGAGGTCACAGTGCACTGCTTCAGACCGTATATACCTGCAAGGTCACAAGATGGACCTCACAAGTCCCAGGTCATGTCCCCAACTTCTGCTTCCAGATTATGACCAATCAGCAGAAAGGGAGCGTTTAGGGAAGAGGGGCTTAAAGAGACAGGAGCTGCTGTGACAGTCAGATGATGGGCAGACTAAGAAACTACAGGGGGTCCTCGAGTTACGACGGAGATCCGTTCCTGAGAATGTGTCGTAACCGAATTTCGACGTAAGTCGGAACATACATTCATATGTAAGGTAGATACTAAGTTGTGCCACTGGATGTCGCTATAACGCCACCCTAAAATAAGAGTTTACTATGGTGAATTGCCTTTTGTCACCGTAGGGGTTGATATCGCGAGTGTAATGAGCATTTCCTTTAGATTTCTGTTATCAACCGTGTAGACCCTGTGTTGTGAATAAACCT
>JAFBJQ010000344.1:763884-774877 GCA_016785345.1 Trinectes maculatus | reverse complement strand
CCCCCCCCCCCCCCCCCCCCCCCCCCGCCGTCCATTTCACATAAGTAAACACAACACAGAGTAGCCTAGCTGTGGAGGTGTTGGAGAGCCAGCACCAACTAGTTCCCATGAGAAGTCTGTACGTATTTACAGGGCAAACCGCTTAAGCCGAAACAAGGAAGTTCATGGGAGATGTATCGTAACCACGAAAACGTTGTATCTCGAGACCGTCGTAACACGAGGACCCCCTGTAGTTTGAAAATAAGAACTTTTCAGAATTAGTCATTGAAGGCTATTGTAGTGGACTACAAATATAAACTTTTTAAAAAATCAGTCCTTATTGCTAAAACCCAAAGTATTCTGGGGACCAATCTGACACTAGTAGTGTGTTTTGTAAATGTTTTGTTGTGTGTATCCACAGTTGTGGTCGGTAACAAGTCAAAACTGACCAAACCAACAGTAAATTGATCTGTCAAATATTTGAATAGTCCAAGTGAAATATGAACAAAGTGTCAACAGAACTGGAATCCTGAAAAGAGGTGGGCATTGACTTGGGATTTTACTAGAGAGACATCAGAAGCATAAGAGGAAGGAGGAGGGAATGCGTTGGTGTCACTGTGACACAGTCATGTTAGATTGCAGCTCTCTTGAACAGGCGCGGCCACTATGAATGACTGCAATCAACCAGGCTGTATCATTAACGAGGCCTCTTCTTACTGTCAGTCAGGGCAAAGTGCTTGAAGCAATTTCTCCCTTTAAAGAGCAGGTTCTTCCAGGTTTCTCTGTTGGAAAATTACATTGAGATAATAGTCATTTCTGTCTTTTGGCAGCAGAATGAGGTCGTACAAAGGTACACATTAAACTGTGGGAAAACATTAAGGGTGGGTATCATGGCCAATTTCCTAAATCGATTCGATTTCGATTCATAAGGTCCTGAATCGATTAATCACGATTCGATTCAATTCAATTCAATTCAATTCAATTCAATTCAATTCAATTCAATTCAATTCAATTCAATTCAATTCAATTCAATTCAATTCAATTCAATTCAATTCAATTCAATTCAATTCAATTCAATTCAATTCAATTCAATTCAATTCAATTCAATTCAATTCAATTCAATTCAATTCAATTCAATTCAATTCAATTCAATTCAATTCAATTCAATTCAATTCAATTCAATTCAATTCAATTCAATTCAATTCAATTCAATTCAATTCAATTCAATTCAATTCAATTCAATTCAATTCAATTCAATTCAATTCAATTCAATTCAATTCAATTCAATTCAATTCAATTCAATTCAATTCAATTCAATTCAATTCAATTCAATTCAATTCAATTCAATTCAATTCAATTCAATTCAATTCAATTCAATTCAATTCAATTCAATTCAATTCAATTCAATTCAATTCAATTCAATTCAATTCAATTCAATTCAATTCAATTCAATTCAATTCAATTCAATTCAATTCAATTCAATTTGAATCGATTAATCACGATTCGATTCAATTCAATTCAATTCAATTCAATTCAATTCAATTCAATTCAATTCAATTCAATTCAATTCAATTCAATTCAATAATGAAAATGGCTCAACTGTGTTACAAAATACAAATGTACTTTATTTTTTCTTTTCACCATAAACAACAGGTTTTAAGTGCAAACTTGTAAACTGGATATTTTAAACTTCAGCTGTAAACAAAACTGTCACAAGTCTCAAAAGTGCAATTTTGAAATTATAAAGGAATTGCAAGTGACTCTCTCTGCTGACTGCATTTTCGTTAGGATGTCGTCTTTCACACGTGTATACATCATGGGGATAACTGTTTCGGTCAGATGTTTACGTTGCACCATAACGTAGTGTGGATCGAGCACATGAACGAGCCGCTTGAAGCCTTCGTTTTCCACTACAGAGTACGGGGGCGTAAATCTTTGCAGACAAATGTTGCGATGGCCTCTGTTATCTTTATAGTCCGCGGAGAATCGGCTGGTAATGTTAGTGAATCACTCAGTTTCTTTTGTTTTGCCCCGGACGGCTTGTTGTCAGAAGCTAACGTTAGCGTAGTGTGATACCTTGTCAAGTGGTTTCTGAGGTTTGTAGTATTTCTACAATAACTGACCTCCGCTTGGCAGATCTTGCAAACCACTTTGGTTTTATCCGTCTCTTTGTTGTCCTTTGTTGTTTTAAATCCGAAATGGTTCCAGACGTCAGACTTAACTTGGGTCGGCTTACTGAGCGGAGTTTTACCTGCGTCAGCCATCTTGCACGCTTGTGCACTTGAATGTCAACCGGACGTAAATGCGCCACTGCTGCATCACGCACGATACTACTGGGGTTGACTTCATCGGGAAAAATCAATCTCATACCCTATGAATCCATTTTGCAGAATTTGAATGAAATCGATCCAAAATAGATTAAATCGATTTTTTTACGCAGCCCTAGAAAACATGTGTCAATGGATTGTGTAAATTTTGGGGTTTTAATCAGTTTTTTGGAAACACAGGTTGCCGTTGGATACATAAATAGAATGTGTGTGTGACATTTTGGAAAAGCTAATTATTTTCGGAAAAAGTGAGACAAAAAAATGATTCTTTCATCAGTAATAATAATAATCCCTATAATCATAATTCCTACAATGTACTTGTCAACAATAAAAAAAATGGGAATCATCAAACTATCTCTTGATTATACACACACACCCACACACACACATATGTAGAAACTGCTACATAGTTGCATATGACTGGCCCTTCTGTCTTCCTGGATCGTCTTTTGGCCCCTGCGGCTCCATAAGTCGCTGACACAGTGCCACTATCTCCCTGTTCTCCCCGGTAACTAAAATCCACTGACAGCTCTCCATGTCAGCCAATCAGATAACAGATAGCCGCTGATTTCGAGTCAGCATAGCATGATTAGAATCCTGCTAGAAAGCATTTTGGTAGATAGATTGGCTCCTGCAGCGTGTCGACGATATGCTGCGACTGAGAAACGGACCCAGTGAGAAAGAAACCAAGGAGGGGAAGGTGACAGAGGAGGAGGATGCTTGGTTTAAACGACGGAGAAACGGATGAATGAGGAGGAGGAGTGGAAATACAATAGGACTAAGAAGGAGGGAGGGATGATGGGAGGGGGACAGAGACCCCCTTTCAACTCACCTCTCCCATGTCAGCTGTAAAGACGTCTGGCAGAGAGACACTACAACATTCCAGAGGCCGTGTTTTCCCTTCTATCTCTCTTTTAGCCTCTATGTCTCTCTGAGATTCCAGACATCAGTCAGCAGCGGCTCCATGGAACACAGAGGCATCTCTTTCTGCAGCCAGCAAATCAGATGCAGAGAGATGGAGGAGGGGGAGGAAGGGAGAGATTGAGAAAGGGAAAAAGGGAGGCAGCAGTGATGGGTGATGGAGAGAAGAGGAGAGGAGCGAGAGAGAGAGCAGAATCTGCATCTCTGATATATTTGGCATCTTAACCGAGGGTTTGGGTAGCGCCGGTACACAGACTCTGAGGAATGTGTTTCATTGCACCGCAGTCATATTTTCTTAGCACCATTAGTGTCTGATTGAAACTCTCATCTGAGCCCAGACCAGGCCTCAGAGCAAATGAGTTTCCTCTCGGCTCCAGTCTCCGGTCGTGCTGCACATTTGCAGTGGGGAGAAAAGGCTTTCCTCTTCAAATGAGTCTGCTTGGTCAGCTGTCACTGTGCATTATCTTAACCATCAAGTGTAATAAATGTTTCAGACTCTGGCGGCAGGGGTGCAGACATACTGACAACTTGCAGTTTCACCGTGCATGCGGGCAAATACAGTCGGAGCAGTCATACCATATGCAGTCCACAAATACAGAATCAATATCCTGCACTGAGCGCACGATAGATTAGTTACAGCCTGAGAACACTCTGCAGTTAGGTGTAGTATGTGTGTACAAGGTACAATGATGTAATCCCAAACGTATTACTTTAAAGCTTCGTGTTTTGTTTGGTTGCATTGAATGCCGTGCATTTTCCTAATGCATACATTTACATTATTTATCACTTGTTAAAAAGAAGATTTTGAGACTGCTCTCGTGATGGGAGCCTCAGTCCACTGGGTCCAGTCTCAGTGGACTGACACTCCAGCCAACTCTGCGTTATAGTAAAATCATCTACTTGATAGATTGTCTCAAATTTGTTGATTTATGTGTTACAAAGTGATTTTTTTAAATGACTTGAGTAATCTCCTGGTGGTTTTTTTTAAATCTCTAAAATGTTAAAAATGTTATTAATTCTTATATCCGTACTGTTGTAAAATATGATATTTTATATTATGTGACACAAATATACACATATCATATCGATAATGAATATTTTTCACTGTTGGATCTGTATTTTTCCTCATTTTGGGTTTCGCTTTGACAACAGACAGACAACAGATAGAAATGTGCACAATGGGCTACTTTCACATGCCGGGATCGCTGGAAAATAGCAATTATTGTCTGCCAAAGCCAGTCAGTGCCAAGCCCATACACGATGCCTCTCGTCAAACACTGCTGTGGACTGCACTGCAGCGTATATGTCACTGGATGACTGTCAACAGACAAGCTAAAAAAAAAAAAAAACCCCAAACAAACAAACAAAACAAAAAAACACCACGGTCTAAATGCACCACACTTTGTCCCTGCTGTGTGGTCGTGCCGTTTCCCAGTGGACAGCACATTCTTTGCCAGCCTACATCGTGGCACAAACACATGCCAAGACTGACCCACTGACGTTTTGTTCTTCAGTGTCATGATGCCACTGCTGTGTATTGTCTGCAGCAGACAAAGCTCCTTCAAATCTCTCCATGCAATGTGGCTATTGGGCCACAAGCCAGAGCCACAGATTTCTGCTAAACCACTTCTGTGAGGACCGTTCTGCCAACGGTGGTTGGGAGTAGAGAAATAAGCAGCCTGGGTAACAAACCCAGTTTGTCACCAGGATCAGGCAGATGGGTTGTGTTTAGTGTGTCTGTTTGCTCCAGTCGTGTCATGTCTTGCTGCGTTGCACACTTCCCTGGTATCTCACCATAGGTGGCCATCCGTTTGTTTACTGTGAAAATATGTGCGCTATCTCAACTACCTTTACATCTCTGTGTCGTCTATCTTACAGTAGATGTATGATTACGTATCGGTTTTTATGCTGTATCTTATACTTATCTCTCTTCTATGTGAACAATGTAAACATGACTTTCCCCCCTCATCCCTTTGCATTAATGCCATGAACGCACACATCCGTAAATCCACAAACATGCATTCACAGTTGGATGGATGGTAGAGATGCTCCAGCTCCTCCCGGCTCAAAGGTTATTTTTATCCTGAATGCTAGTAAGCACGTGTCTTCCCTTTTTTCTGCACCTCTGTCCCTCAGTGACTTCTCTCTTTCTTTTACACCTCTCTCTCTCCCTTTTTTCCCCTCTGACTCCACCTCCCTCCCCTCCCTCTTATCCATCTATTCATCAGAGCCATGTCTGTGAACCTGGCAAAGAAGAGATGAAAGACACCAGAGTGGCCTTTTCATGATACACACACACACACACACACACACACACACACACACACACACACTCGCACACAGAATTTATTTGATGTATTTTTTTCCTCTTGCACTGAATCAATGTTTTGTCTCAGATCTCATGTAACAGCTCTAGATCTTTTTTTGCCAAGATATTGTGGTTTTCACGAATAATTAAAATTAAATTAACTAAAATTAATTGAAATGATTAATTGATTTGTATGATTGATAAGTTTGATTTAATATTTGAACTCTTTCACGCTTTTGGTCGTACTGTCAGCAGTTCTTCTCTTTAGTTAAACTTACAAGATACTGCCAATTATGGTCAGTAATCTGTGGTTATTGGTTTATAGGTTTTTTTTCCTGTTTGCACTGTAAACATTAAAATGCATTGAGACAATCATGTCACCTGATCAGAATTATGAAATTGAATAAACTCTTGTATTACGGATGAATTACTGCTGTGTAGGGACCTGATGTCTTCACAGTGAGGCCTGCTGACTCTTGACATACAGCTTTGTGAGGTGTTTAACATGGTGGTTAATGGGAGAGGATCATCTGGCGGGGCAGAAAAGAGCCCTTCTTTGATGGGATTAGCACAGTGGCAGACTGGGGCTAGTACTTTAGATTGATGAAAGTGTAATCCCAGTGGATAATCATGCCTCCTGATGTGACATGTGTGGCCAGCATCCTTATGCAGCGAAACACATACACACATAGAGCATCTCCAGCCACATTCATGCTCCTCAGCCTCTTTCTTTCCTTTTCATTCCTCGCTACGTCTTCCCATAACTACTTTTTAGAAATGATCAAGAGAAATGGTCACAAGATTGCAATGATGAAAAATGACACAACCTGTCCTGTCATCTATCACTCATCTGTATTAGGAGATGTATTGGGAGATGTATTGGGAGGGTTTAGGGGATGGTGTATCCATGCTTAAACGCATGGTGCAAAAATGCAGGTCTCCTTTGCTCAGTGTTTCTTATATTTGGTGCCTTAACCTAATTTCCTGGACAAAACTGACCCTGACTGACACAAATGTCTGGTATCATCACCTTGATCAATTATTTATTCCCCAAACTTAAAGGTATCATGAGTTTAAGATTCAGGACACTTATGCTTTATCACACTTTACATGATTACTGACAATGATTTTTATCAAAGGGCGACACGGTTACAGGAATGTTTACACTAGTGCCTCACAGTAAGAACGTTCCCAGTTTGAATCCCAGTTCAACAGGGGGTCTTACTGTTTTGGAGTTTGCATGTTCTCCCTTTGTTTGTATGGTGGCAGAGAATTAATGACCATATATGACAGATAAAGGGATAACAAGCTAAAACCTATAACAAACATTACCCTATATTAACATACACATACACACATACACATCCCAATTAAAACAGGTACACAATAGGGCTTTAATTCCTCCTATGTTGTCTCCTATGTTGGTCTGATTGGAGCAGAAAATCCCAGACAACAATGAGACGCAAGGCCATTTAAAGCTTTAGCCACTGCAGTGTCTTTAACAGCGGAACAATGCGATGAACTCACTCTGTTCTGTTCAGATGAAGACCAAATAAGCCAGGAATAAAATAACTGGATAATTAATTCAGCAGCTGCAGCTTGAGATAGCAGTGAGCAATGTATGCTGCTGCTGCTATTGTCAGGCTTCTACTGGCAGCACTGCAGTACGGTGGCATGTTAGTCTCCACAGACTCAGAAGTGCATCCAGACTTTCAGGCCTCACAGATGTGTCATTCATGGGAACAGCTGTGCATGAGGTCACTGACAGTGTGAAACTGAGGCCAGCTATCAGTGCCACCGTCATGATGGGAAAGAAACCGCTCAGAGCAGTGTTGCACTGTCTGTGTGAGAGTCTGGAGTATGAAACTCGCCTTCAGCCCAGCAGAGGAAGCCAGCTATTTATTTTAGCTCTGTATAACAGTCCATCCACGGTCTGGATGAATTCAGCAGTAATGTCTCTGTGTTGTCGAGAGGCAGATTAAAATGTGATTATGGCGGTTTTGGTGGTTTCGCTGTGCTTTAGCTTTGGGAATAGGAGCTCAATAAGAAGCCTGTAGGAGCCGCAGTCTTTTATTCCGACTCTCTGATCTGTTTGTTTTGGCATTTACACCATGGGTTGCATGAGAAAGCGGCGACAGGAGAAATTGTTATAAAGTGGCTCGTTGGAGAGTGACAGTGAACAGAGTGGTAATGCATACTGGCAATTAGGAGAGCGAAATTAAGAAAAGGACTGGCAGCTTACAGGCAGCCATTATACCCAGGCTATTTATTTCAGCTTCTCAGTAATTACACAAACATGCTGGGTGATTATGTAGATTTCTTAGAATATCCCTCCGTGCTTATTTTTACCTCACCTGCACACGCTCCACATTTCTCTCCCTTCTCTTTTTTTTCGTGTCTCAAGGTTTTCATAATATCAGAGTGAGTCAAGTGACAGCAGCTTCTATATATAATAATACAATAATATAAAAGGCAGGTGTGTGGTGCGATGAAGCATGTGGAGGAGCTTGATGCCGCGGAGATTCTCTGGTCATCAAAGAGGAAAAGAAACTTCCTATAGGCTCTGTTTTGCATGTTAACATATGGAGGGCTGTCGGAATGTTTACTGACCCATACCACCTGATATAATTTTGATAAAAGAAGTAAGTGAGAAAGCGGCGACGGGAGAAATTGTTATAAAGTGGCTCGTTGGAGAGTGACAGTGAACAGAGTGGTAATGCATACTGGCAATTAGGAGAGCGAAATTAAGAAAAGGACTGGCAGCTTACAGGCAGCCATTATACCCAGGCTATTTATTTCAGCTTCTCAGTAATTACACAAACATGCTGGGTGATTATGTAGATTTCTTAGAATATCCCTCCGTGCTTATTTTTACCTCACCTGCACACGCTCCACATTTCTCTCCCTTCTCTTTTTTTCGTGTCTCAAGGTTTTCATAATATCAGAGTGAGTCAAGTGACAGCAACTTCTATATATAATAATACAATAATATAAAAGGCAGGTGTGTGGTGCAGTGAAGCATGTGGATGACCTTGTTTCCACGGAGATTCTCTGGTGATCAAAGAGGAAAAGAAACTTCCTATAGGCTCTGTTTTGCATGTTAACATATGGAGGGATGTCGGAATGTTTACTGACCCATACCACCTGATATAATTTTCATAAAAGAAGTAAGCTTGTAAGGCTGTAGCTGTCTGTTTCTGTTCTGTCATCGCTCCGTTTCAGGATTATCTCTCATCAACCTCTTGACTGTGGTCTAAATGTCCCTCAGTGCTTCAGATGGAGCGGCAAGCAGATTGAAACTTTTTGACTGTGC
Source organism: Trinectes maculatus (assembly GCA_016785345.1). Classification (NCBI taxonomy): domain Eukaryota; kingdom Metazoa; phylum Chordata; class Actinopteri; order Pleuronectiformes; family Achiridae; genus Trinectes; species Trinectes maculatus. Next base: position 766,029 of record JAFBJQ010000344.1, on the reverse strand, counting down.
TTCCTCCCACATCACTCAACTGTGTGTGTGTGTGTGTGTGTGTGTGTGTGTGTGTGTGTGTGTGTGTGAGTGATAGTGACAGACTGTAATGTAACAGATGGCTTTCTCATATCATCGTTGTGAAGAGAGAGGGGATGATGAGGTTTGATTTGAAGGGCGCGTCTCTCAAGGTGATTTTCAGTAGCACTTCTGTAATGGTATGCTAATCCCTACTATCCTGTGCTACATCCAGCACCGTGGAAACTGCTGACTTGATTTAGATTGATTTTGGGAAATACTGTCAGCTGTGTGATGGACCGGCGACCCGTCAATGATGCCTCTCTCACACTGTGAGCGGGCGAAAGCTTGAGGCCCAAACATGACCTAAACAGAATGACAGGGGCGAAATGATGGATGGATGGATATGTGTGCATGTGTGTGTGTGTGCGTATGTGTTTGTGTGATCATTAACATTCTTACAGGAAACAGTGCCAGTGTGATTCCACAGAGACGTTGCCAGATTAGGTGCAACTCCACCTTCAAAGAGTCTCGTAATTAAATGTAAAAGTGCTGAAGTCAGAGTTGCTGTTGAAGTGCTGTGTGCACGTAGGAACGGTTGTAACCTCAGATAAATTGTCTTTTTATCGACGGATCCAAGGAACAAGATCCAGGATTTGTTTGTGCACTTTAAAAGTGTCGGCAGGCCGGTTTTTAAACTGCGGCCAGAGCCAGACCAGCTGTTATCGCCAAATTCCAGTCCTCATTATAAATCAAGCTAAATGCCTTCTGGCTCATTCTGTGTTCAGTGCAAAGACATGCGAGTCGTATCAATCAGAGAGCAAATGATCTCTTTTCCCTCAATGTGGAACTATTCTTTGAAACAACATTGAAGTTTGTCATTTCATATAAAATGAATTCTTTATTTGCGCACAAAATGATGAACGTTCACTCATCTCAGCCTCCGAGACCTTTTCAGAATTTCATTTCCCATCACCATGCTGTGTGCACATGCATCAGCGTTTGATGTTCAATAGATGAGTGAATCAGTTTCTTGCTGCACAGCTTGATTCAAATTTGGTTGCTGTAGGATGGAGTCTCACTGTGAAATGGCGTTAACTAGATGCTATTTTTGGCTATAATCAAAAGGGTTATATTAAAATCCTAAATCTTTTCCTTTAGTCATATAAATGTTTTCATTGCTGACTCAACTTGAGATTCAACATCAGACTCTGCTGTCTCTTTCCTCCACTAAAGACCTCCAGCACTGTGTCCACGAGCATCCACATCAGTATCCTCCAGTATTAAAACAATGTCACACGGAGAGAGAAAGAGAAAGTGAGGGAGAGAGGAAGAGCTGAAGCATAAAGCAGAGGTTGGATAAATCAAGACCAAATCAAGTGTTCAGTCAGCAGGGAAGCTAAAATAAGAGAGGCAGGAAGCAAACTTGGCTTCATTCCACTAACTGAGGCGAATGAGGAATATGTGTGTGTCTGTGTGTGTACAAAGTTGTGGTGATTTAAAGAGCAGGGGAATCCCTCTGTGGGGTCCAGCTCCCACAATCCTTTGTTTCCCCAAATTCCGGTTTGTGGCTTTTCTTGCTTAAACCACATGATCAGGATCTTTGACAAACAGAGAAAACTGCTGCTCTGATTTTATTTTAGCAGCACGGAAACACTGGTGATATATAACTTTCTATTCCCAGTAGTACCAGGGGAGCTGTTCTTAGACCAAACAGTAAAATGTTGTGGTTAAACTGTAGAGAAACTGTATTAATCCATCACTGTCATGATGACGGACAAAAAGTTACATTGGAATACTTTTATTTTTCATTCATTTCAATCCTTTCACCCCTCTGCTGCCGGAACCACTGAATCCATTACAGAAAACTAGCATTATGTTTTCTAAAATAGTGCAGAGCAAATATTTCATTTATAGCAAGGAACAAATGCACTGGCGAAACTGAGCTCCAAACCAGCACAGAGGGTTGCCTCAACACTATTTGAGTGCCTTCTCCTGCAGCCTGGATTTGAAAAGCAATAAAACATCATCTGTTTTCCACTTGACTGCAAGGATTCATCATATTCATAATATTTCATAATTTTCAATTATACAAATTGCCCCTTCTTTGGGCAATCACAGCAAAATGGGTACATTGTGTCCCTGTAC
>JAFBJQ010000344.1:658884-758884 GCA_016785345.1 Trinectes maculatus | reverse complement strand
TGGCCACTTTATCCTCCAGATCAGTCGGACACTTGCTGTTTAAGATAGTGAACCATGGCGAGTGTCAGGAAAGATAAGAGATAAGAGAGACATGTAAAAAGACCTGTGAGCCAAACTTGAACCAACGACCTCACATACACCGCACAGCCACTGGTAGAAGACCCCCACCTACCAGTGGTTTTCTAATCTCACCTTGAACTGATACAGAGTGCGAGCAAAATGGCTGAGTCCACATTTTCTCTTTGTTTGCACGTTACGGAAATCAGACCAAGAGCCAAGTCCCACAGAGGACAGTTTATTCACCATCGTCCATTATACAAACCCCCAAAACCCCTTTCCGACATGTGGCTCCAGATTCTCAATTCGCAATTTCACGCCATTTTGTCTGACTTGATGTACATGTTCCCTTTTTAACTCAGATGAAAACGTTACACTCGCGCTGAAGACTCCCTCAGGGCCGGATAAAGAATGCTCTGCTTTGAGTGTGCTATACTCAGTGGTCTGGAGTATTGTGGGCTCTGAAATAACGCTATGCTGAATGAAATGGCGTTTGTCACTGCGTTTGTCACTTGAAGCCTCCTCACTGCATGATTATGGCTCACTTGGAATTTCTGAGGCCTTTTCTTAGCCATCATAACATTTTGTTGCCACGTCTGTCAACTCTTGTTGCCACTAGCGCATTTCGCTTGCTGCACGAACACCAGCAAAATAGGTTTAACCACTTTAGCACCAACCGACCTCTGACCCCGGACGCGTCCCTCCCCCCTCCCACTTTCACCTGTGTAAGTAGAGATTCCTGCGAACCGCTCAGACAAGGTTGCGACCCCATGTTGCTTCCGCTCAGACTCAACAAATTGCCTGGCTGAGAAACGAGGCAGCCTCCTGGCTAACATGTTGCTGTTTTTGCACTCGCACACAGTGTACTCTCATATGCCGGGAAATAGCTGAACAACGAGAAACAGAAATATGTGGCAATCTTTATTGACCATTATCATGATCAGCCAATTATACATTAATTTATGGGTGAGACATTGAAAGGAAGTTTTCTATACACGAATTAAGTTGTTGTTTTTTCAGAACCAGAATAAGTATACTTTAAGTCTGTGTACAAGAAATTGGTCTCCTACATTTACAAATAAAAAAACCACTGCTTAATAGCCTAAAGTCTATTTTATGAATGAAATAGCAGGCTAGAATTGAATTACATTTTAACAGTTTGTTTTTCTTTGAAAGTAACACACAGAGCCAGTGAAGAGCATTTAAAAATGGCAGCAGGTCAACAGTGATAAATCACCTCTATCTGATCGTTTAGACAGTGGAAATGAGACAGATAACTGCAGTGTAGTGTTAATACTGGCATATGAGAGAGAGAGAGAGAGAGAGAGAGAGAGAGAGAGAGAGAGAGAGAGAGAGAGAGAGAGAGAGAGAGAGAGAGAGAGAGAGCAGAGGGATGCTTCATTCATTCAGTGATGCCTCTCAACACAATACAGCCAGAGATGAATGTTTCCCACACAACATACTTGTGTACTAAAAATAATTTTAAATACAAAAGCAACTTTTTCACTGGGGAAAAAAAAAGATGATATCCATGTTACATGAGTGGCTGATGTCAGTTTTAGTGTCAGTTATCCTGTCATCATGTTGTAATGCAGTGCACAGCATCACTGCCCCCCCCATCAGTCTGCAGCGGGTGAGACACATTGGATGTCTGTTTATTGTTTCGGCTGCAGTGACTTTAGAGCTGATTCATGGTCAGGAATAAATGGAGCAAGATACGCCAAACAAAGACAGAAATATGAGCTGTGTTTGTATAAAGAGGGGGGGGGGACAGATAAAACATAAACAGTGTCTCGCTGCCTGCTTTGTCGCTGTGATTTCGTGGCTGCTGTGGTTATTAATGTTGTCTGTTTAGTGTGGACCCACAGGAAGAAGCAGTCTGTGATAGAGAGCAGTCCAAAGCCACATTCAAGTGATTATTTTGACTTGCTTTGTCCATTCTGCCACTGTCCATTCAAACCATATCACCACCGTCGACAGAGAGTGAAAGGGATGATTGAAACACTGGGGGATAAATAACACAGATCCCATTAAGAAAGGGGGCAGCCAATAGGAAATGAATGGCGTTCTACTCCCGCCATCAGCCCCTGGAACATGCTTCTTCTAAAATCAATGACATCCAATCATGTTGTGACCAGGCCGCCGATGCCTTGCTTCACACTGGGTGAAAATGTGCACGCTGGGAAATTGACCAGGTTAAGGCCCTGACAGCTGATGCACATCTTCATCTCCGTACAGTGCTGTTTATCGACTCAAATAAAGAAGTCATAAAATCAATACGAGTCCACATGAGCTATCATGCTCAGTTAATGAGCAGATGTGGTGCTGTCACAGTGACGTTACATGATTTAAAAGCTCATTTATTTTTAGAAGTAAAGTTCCTTTCTGTATTGCAATGTTCTAGCTGCACTTTTGTTTACATACTGAAGAGTGAAAAAAAACAAAACAAAACACCAAAGCTGTTGTTATGCACACTCTTGACTATGCTACAGACGCCACCCACACGCTACTGCTCCTCCAAAACACAACTGTAATGACACAGATTTTACACCGCGTTGAATTTCTGGGTTATGGTGACACTTCTGGGGCTCAGAGTCTGTTGTTATGAAGTACACAGGGACGGATCTGGGAATGCCAGAGTGCCTGAAGTTAGGGAAGAACACAAAGGAAGACTGGAGCTGAAACTAGAGTTGTTGTGTCTGTTGTGTGTCCACTCGCTCTGTTGTGCGCCTGCGATTTTTTTGTATGCTGACAAGGAGGCCTTTTCTTCTCTACATTTGCTTCGCCTCTTTGTCTGCCTGCATGTTTACATTACGCCTACATATACTGCGAGAATATCATGGAAAAAGGATAGAACATATTAGAACATACACTAATACTGCACTAATAATCCTGATCCTAATCATGCTTCATCCTTCTCTTTTTCCTGTTGCACTACCAGCGATGACCACAGTTTCAGGCCATGTCCATGTGAGGAGGGAGGTGTGTACTGTGATCGCTTCAGTGGGCATCTGTTTCAAAGCATAAACAGTCTTTTCCCTGCCTCAAGGTCTTATCAGCAACTGGCCTTCCTCAGGATGTGTGTGTGTGTGTGTGAGTGTGTGCTGGAACACACACACACACACACACACACACACGCACGCACGCACGCACACGCACACACACACACACACACACACACACAGATTCATTCTCAGTGGAAAGCACTGGACATTCACTGCTTTTTCCATCTCAGACCATCTTGTAATGGATGTTTATTTTATAGTAATCTGCTGATGTAGTCCTTCAAGTTTATAGTGAGAGTCAGGGTACATCTTGGATTACATGACTCATTTTGCGTCCCAGTCACCCCCAACAACTTTGGATATTTTTGTTGTTTTCTTTGTGCAGTGTCTTGTGGCTGAAGAAAAATTGATTTACAGCAACCAAAAAAAACAAGAGCTGTACTTTTACAAATACTTGCTTGCCCTAGATTTTTACACCAGCAACAGCGTTTAGTGTTCCTGCCACGTCACTGACTCACTGATCATCTGCACAGCACCACACACTCATTCACAGAAGGAACAGAGACTCGGACCGGAGAAAAGAAGTTTGGTGTAACTTACATAGGCTATAAAACCCCAAACATGAACCTGCAGCACTCATCCAAAGTGTGAGTGTTGAGTGTTATTCTTAGCTCCATGCCCACGTATGTGATTTCCGTGTGAAGGAATGAGAAAACAGAGCAGTGAAAACAAAAGGGAAAAAAAGACATTAAGGTGGCGATAGCCAATAATAGCAGCAGACAGATATTATCAGCACACACAAGGTTTGTCGAGACTATATATGGTCTGGACCTGACTTTTTTTTTTTGACAAGGAGATCGTTGTGCATATCTTAGCAATGATATATGGTTATAATAATAAATGCACACAACATGTTCAAAACATTAAGGACTTATTGCTGTGTATATTCAAATCAGTTTCTTAAACATAAAAAATACACTGTTTATATGCACATTAAGCTATTTGCTATATTTGCTGATATATGAGGCACTCTGTAAAAACCATAAAATAATTATATGTCTAAACACTGATGTACTGCAGAGAGGCTTTCACCGTAATGCATCCATAAGCAAAACAGAGCCATATCTGTGAATAATGAAATATGCTTTTACTGGTGCTAGATGAGGAATATTGGATTTACCCATAATATGTTTTTTTTTCTACTTTTTAAAGATATACTTGAGAATTAGGCCATGTTTGCACATTAAAACTCATTCCCAAACTGACGTGCATTTCAAAACAAATGTCTGAGCCATATAATTACACAGTCCATCTTTTGCGCCTTTGCATTTCGTTCAGTTTGAGAAGAAATCGTCTATTTACAGACGACCTCCAGTTGTTTTATGTGACGTTGTTATAAAACTGTGACCTTCTCCAGTAAAAACAGTTATTGGATTTTCTCACTTGCACCCACTCAGACACATTGCATACACACATACGTACCAGACTCTCGAAAATAAGTGTGGGCTGCAAACCCTGGCAGACATTTGAAGATGCCGGAGGTCTAAAGTGCCACAAAGAAATCTTGTTGCGAGACAAAGCAAGCATTTATAAAAATCACTGAGTAGACACCTCACAGAATAAAGAAAGATTATATTAATTGCTATTCCCTGAGCAGATATAATGGAAAAGACAGTGTAAGGTGATTCTGAATCAGGTTATAGAATTAATTGGAGAAAAGCAAGTCACAAATGTTTTTTTGTACAGAATTTCTTCCCACCATAGTGAAACGTCAGCATCCAGCCTGTTCACGCTGTTACTCTGAATTATATGCATTTTCAGTTCTTTCACCATAAGGACAGAGGAGTCAGACAGACATTGTCTTACTCAGACGCAGAGAAATCCAAGAGGGGAATGAGAGGGGAGGAATCCTGGGTTTCTGAGGTCAGACCTGATCCCTCTTGTCAGGAGACGGCACATGTGATCAGCAAGAGAGAGAAGCTTAACCCACCCCCCAGCTGCATCACACCCACTCTCACTCCACTGCTTCAGATGAAAGGGTGTGAGCGGATTTTACGCAATGTTAGAAACAGAAGACGATGGAGAAGGAGATGGCAGGATTTAGACTAGAAGAGCCTGAAACACGGTCTGAGTTTACATCAGACTAAAGTTTTCTGTGCAACAGAAAAAAAAGTCTTCTTTTATTTTGAAATGCAAAATATGGGAAGAGTATAATAGGAAGAGTGATTTGCAGACTTTCAACATATAGTGCTAAGGACCAATGATAAAGAGTCAGGTTATGTAGGAGGGTTTTGTTCATAGTTAGAGTTGTTTAGCGTTGCCAGCTCATCGACATGACTCTCGCGCATCCTCCTGTGTTCTGCCTCTCTGTAGTGCACACAGTCATTACAAACAGCATCAGCAACGTAAACAAACGACACAATTAAAGCGCAAACTAGCAGTTACGCTACGAGCAATGCGAACGTCAACTGGCTTTTCTTCCTCAACCATCCTTCCAGGTGTCGACGTCTCTTCTCCCTCCAGTTTTCATTAAAACGAACCCCTTCGGCCTCGGGGTTCCTCAGAGAACATCCAAACGCCGGATTGATTTAGCAGCCTGGCGCTTCTACAGCTTTGCCATATATCCACATAAATATTTCACAGGCTCCATCACGTCGCACGCCGAGCCAAAGTGTCCTGGCAGTATTTTACAGGAGGCGCGTGCTCGCTGCCGGGCTGTTTGAGGGGAGATGTTTGCTTTGAAACTGTGCTCTCTGAAGGAGGAATTAACACCGGTGGTCTGAGGGATCAGTGCGGGAGTGAGATAAGAGATAGGGCCCATTACCGTGGGCAGTTAGCCCATTTAAAGGCAGTTAATTATTTACCTCATTTCCCCTTCAGAGCCAGCTGGACTCGCTGGGGTTTACTCTGTTACTGAGCTGGACTATAACTATAACTGTAAGGCTTTATTCTTTAACATTGACAGGGACGGCATCTCATCATGGATGGTGCGATAGTTATGAAAGTTGTGTTGACGTTGTGCAGCGCTCGACCTGGTGGCAGCACAGTACAGCTTGCCTTAAAGTCTCTCAGCGCTAATTAGAGTGGTGCATGATGGGAGTTTGTTGTAGGGCAGCCTGTTTGCCCGCAGGCTGTACAGACATTACACACATGCATATACACCGGTAGATGCATGAATGAACACAGAAAGTTTGCATACACACACACACACACACAAACTACACACACTTCATGACTCCCTTGTGGTAATTTGCACTTCAGAAAACTGCTCCACTAGCAGCGCACACAGAGAGACGGTGGTGATTACTGTGTTTGTGTGAGCTCCTGGTTTTGTGTTCTGCGTTGGCCTCATTTATCTTTTGGCGGATGTTATTTTTTATTTCCCGGGCCAGTCGGGTGCAGCGGGCCGGCTGCCGAATCTATCACACACAGAGAAGCCAATAGTTTTACCAGCATCTTCTCTTCTTCTCCCTCAGCACCATCTGCCAACACCTCCACCCCTTTCCCACCCCTCCTCTTTTTTTCAGTTTTTTTTTCCTTTCCTTCTCTGCTGAGGTTAAAAGAGAGGCAGGGTCAGTGGCGCTCACAGAAAGAGAAACAGGAAGAGGAAGGACAGGATGTGACAGGAGCTATATGGCAGGTGAGAGGAAAACCACCCCATGAGCATTTACTTGAATTGAATTGACTGAAATTCACTTTTTTTAATCAATCCTCTCTTTTTTCATGTTGTTTGCTTGTGCTCTGATGATTTTTTTCTCTTAAACCAATTCATTGGCACATGAACAGCTGGTTTCTGGTTTGGGTTGGTTTCTATCTGCTGTAGCTTCCCTCACACTGCACATCATCTTCTCCTCGTTCTGCTCCGCCTCGCCTCTCGCTTCCCCCCTCCTCTCTCTCTCTCCCCGGGTTATTTTTGCAGCGTAGAACATAGGTCACATGTGTGCGAGCCTGGTATGTGTGAGAGGGAGAGTGAAAGCTGGGACTGAGTGTGTATGTGTTTGCATGTATGTTTGCACTGTGCCGCGTTAACACTCCTCACACAGCTTTGGCAGTTATCGCAGTGTGGGGGGAATAAGTGGGCAGGCCGACAATCAGCACACACACATGCAGGGGCGCGCACACACACACACACACACACACACACACACACACACACACACACACGCTAAAGTCAAATGAGCACTGAGCTACTCACTGTGGCAATTGACCAATTCGTCTTTCCCCTTGCAGTATTTAAATGGACATGTCACATGTCTAATTGATGTTCTCCTACATGTAAGAATGTGTGTGCGTGTGTGTGTGTGTGTGTGTGTGTTTTCTGTGAGCATGCATAAGTCAGGGTGAAGGCTGTGATCATGCATCACGCAGGTCAATAGTTTGTGAATTTGTTAGTGTGGGTTTCTGTTCAGATTTGTGCTGCGTGCTCTGCAGACTGTGTCTGGCTTTACGCTCTGATGGTGTCAGGCAGGCTCTTTATCACCAGAAGATGTGCAACTGTTTAGGAGAATAAATTATGTGTTTGCATGGGTGTTTCATGTTCACCCGACTGTGTTAGGATTCCTTGATTGCAGTGTGTGTGTGTGTGTGTGCGTGTGTGTGTGTTGTTTTGGCTGTGTAAGTAGAAAGTGGTAATTAATGAGCAGGGAGACCCGGATTGAATTATGACTCATGTTTCTGTGAGCGTGTTCTCTCTGACATGCTCGCACTGTACGTCTGAATATTTCATATTTCATGTTTGCAGTGATGTAATGGGACATGGCAGCGCCGCGAATGATCGATGTCCATGTAAAGCACACTTTTATCCCTCTGCCCTTTGCTTCTCTTCGTTTTAGTTCTTTTTACCAGTTCTTTTTTTGCACCACTCTTCAACAGCTTCAACACAGGAACAGTCAGACAGCCCACATCCTAATTAGCGGCAGCAGTAACTTCACTGAACTCGTTAACATCAACGAGCGGAAGTAGCCGTAATCCTAACGTGGATGCAGCTACAAGGGGCTGGCCCGCGCGCTTTGTGCGAATCATAAATGCCGTGTCATTTCCGTGATCGCTAATGAGGGCAGACATCTGCTCCTCATGCTGAAATAACACACAGAGTATGAAAAAGGGAAGATGCATAAAGCGATCGAGCGGTGGACAGATAAGAAAACAGTTGTGTGGAGGACACGGGCAGCAGGGTTATCAGTGCTTTGACAGATGGGGCTGAAGTGGGACAGAGGTGGAAACTCGAAGGTTATGTCCACAGCTTAGGCAGATGGGGCTGATATGGCCTCCCTTTCCTCGTTTCTGTCATATATATATATATATATATATATATATATATATATATATATATACATATACATACATACACACACACACACACACACACACACATATATATATATTCACACATGCTGCTCTGGGTTTGTTTGAAATTAAAGGAAATTCACTCATTCACATTGTTCATTGTTTCAATGAACATGATACACACTGAGACAGGAGCAATGTCTGGCAGTTGCATCTCCAGATATCTGCTGCTGCGAAAAATACAATGAAGGTCAACCTCCACATGCATCCTGTACTTTCTACGCAATCTGTCTGGAATATTTCAAGAAAAAAGAGGGGAAATCTTGGGCTCTGCTGTGTGTTTCATGTTCTTATAACAAAGAGGCGAAGGAAATCCACAACTGCAAGTGAACAGAAGACAGATACACTTGAAAGCAAATCAGTTTTAACCTTTTGGTCTATGTTTTTTTTTTTTTTTGTATAAAAATGAAGCTCTATTATTTGCCTGGAGCGCTGAAAGAAATGTTTCACTCAGCACTCAGACCAGAACGGACCAGAAAATACTGTTTAATATAAACCAGAATAAGACACTGATGACAGATTTTTTTTGTTTCGCCAATAATTTCTCGCTTCGCTAATAACCGATAACCACCTCCTCCATCGCTGCTGGAAGTTAACAGCTTTTTGGCTTATTTTTCTTTTCATCTTTCACGTTTGCACTTTGAAGATGAGATTTGCTTAATAGATGTGAAAAGTACATTAAATTTCATGTCGCATTCAAAGATGGGATCTCATCTCAGCACAGCCCATAGGTTTAATTTGCAGACAGACAAAAACTAAACAGACACAACAATAAAGCAACAGCCTTGTTAGCACAGCCCTGCAGAACCATTTTGCCACTGTTTAATAAAGCCTGTAGACAGAAGTTCCCTTTCTCCACCTCTCTCCGGGGTTGAGAGCCAGATGTTGTTTGGCACAAAGGGAACAATCTGGCGCCGGCAGAATACAGACACTGACACACACTGTACACACTGCATCCTATTGGATTAGGACTGAAAGGAATAGTGTGCAGATGTAGAAGCAGAATGGACCCATGAGAACTGCAGTGAAGAAGATTAACACAAGTTGACCCAAAAGATGTGTTCTAGCAGAGCCGTGTTTCTGAACTCCACGAGAGTCCGATATAATCTCAGAGCAGAGTGGCACTGACGACAATGTGCTCAAACGGCTCTTACAGAGCAGAGGGATTGATCTGTTCCTGCAGAGCACACACAGACTAAGCTCTGAGATATCAGATGAATGTCTCCTACGTCTGACTTTATCATCTGGATGCCAACAGCCTCCTTCATCAGATCTGGTTCAGCAATCAAAACCTCTCTCGTTCCCAGCTGCCTTGTCGGAACATTTTCTCAATTTCCACAGTTCACTGCTTTGGAGCGTCCCCGTGCTTTAGCGTGTCATTATGCAAAATCCTCAACCACATCAGCAACTCCCCAGATTAAACTAATTGCACCATTTGCTGTGTCCTTCACTTGCACTTGTGTCACAGGGAGTGTCTCCGTAATGGGACACAGATGATGTGTCAACATATAATGCACAACATTCAAGTTTAGAAAAAGTAAACCCATCAGTGATGACTTTCATAATGTTATATGCAAATTACCAAAATAATAATGTGACAAAAACACTACTACTGGTCCAACTCTTCTGGTTTGAATGAGACAATCTGAAATGTGTCTGACTCATCTAATCTCTCTGGTGAGGATTTCAGATAAACGTTTCGTTGTCATGTTGGAATGGCATTCCTGCAACACTGTGCTTTGGTAAACATTTTTGCCAGAGTCTTTCTTTGGATATTGATCTGTAACTCTCTGTCACGCTTGTCTGTCTATCTCGGCCTGAGAGTTGGTGCAGTAAAGGTGAACACACCTGTTTATATTCTCAGGGTATAAACGGGCATAAACAGAGATAACCGGCCCCGCGTCGAGTTTAAGATAAGGATTTATAATGTACGTTATAGCTGCTGCTGCTCTGTCGGTTTCGTCCCTCTCTGCTGCTGCTTGCACTTTAACCACAGATACTTTCAAAGAGCTGAGGAACCCGTCAGAGCAGCAGCTGCAGTCTGCTGTCATAATATACTAATATATAAAGTCATACTTCTATGTTAGAGTACAGTGGAAGTGCTGGTAGAAAGCGAACAATTAACAGTAAACCTACTCTGCATGGAGGAGATAAGAGTTTGTACAGCTGCCACTCCTACCTCAACCCCCCTCCCCACCCCCCCACCCAGTGTCTCTTTCCCATCCGCCCACCTCCTGTCGCCCGCTCACGCTCCACAATCTTATTTCCTGTCGGCCTGTTCTCTATCTAAGCCTGCTTTGTGTACGTGTATTAGACTAATTCAATCTCCAGTACACAGTCACTCCAATGTAATGACCCATGACATTCAATTAATGCTGTTCCCCCTCCTTGATAGGTTGGCTGAGCAGCAATTTTATGCCCATGTGTGTGTGAGTGACTCCAGGAGTGGGTGTGTGCCTGTATTATCTGAACAGAATGACATGTCAGTATAAGCTCGCTTATTATCATCACATGCTGTTTTTGTGCAAATATTGAAATCTTTGGTGTTGGATACGCTCCCGATTTTCCACAACACTATGTTTTTGGACGTGTGAAATCTATTATATTGATTCCCTGGTGTCTATAACTCACAGTAAACAGTAGTGGATGTGAATGTGGGTGACGTTTCCTTGCTGTTGACATGTGAAAACCCCTGGCTGTCAGTATGAGCTTATTTACTGTACTCTCATTACTCCTGTCCTGCAGGCCTCACGATACTGCTGTTGTAGCCTCTCAGCAGCTGTCACACTTATTGGATTGGTGGTGAGAGATTGCTGTGAGTCAGATCGGGGCTTGTGCGCATGCAAACAGCGATGCAAGCACATGCACGTAAACAAACAGTGACTAAACCGATGCTGGTGACCCATTCTCAAACGCTAATGTGGATGCGTGTATCTGTGGCTTCCTTTAAGCCTTGTTTAGCCTCGTAGCAAATACAGTCACTTTAGATGAACGTGTGAGCTTTATGAGCTTCCAGCCCACAGTCATTGAAACTATAATCCAGCATGGATCATTCATCATCAGTGCCACCAGGGGGCTTAAAATGTTCAACTGCTAACCATACCTGCATAATCTATGAGCTACAATGTTGCATTAACACTGTGGGTGCATACAAACTCATGCACTGACAGTGGATGTAAATAGGCCGGCATTATGGCTCATCATTTATGGTAATTATTCACATTACCCTGCTGAATTCATCAAATACAGCGCGGTGCCTCTGCTGCTCCGAGGCCCTCATTAGCCACACAAGCATTCGGACCGACTTTAATTAAACGAAGAAGAAACTTTTAAAAAAATCCTCACAGCTGCACTACGGTGAAGGTCAGGTGGACCCTTTCTCATTAAGGAGATTCCTTGCCGTTCTGACAAGTCACTAATTGTGACCGTGGCAATTTTTACATCATCATCCTCACTGCCATTTCTGTCCACTCATCATTACCTGCCATGTCCTTCAGCCACATTTTATTTGTTATCTCCTCTCCTTCTTCACCCTCCTCCCTCCCTCTCTCTCGCCCCTCTTCCTCCGTTCTCCTCCGTTCTCCCCCGTTCTCCCCCGTTCTTCCCCGTGTCTCCTGGTTTCTGTAATGATCTAATTAAGCAGGGTTTTGTTGCCTGCCCACTGTCTGTAATTGCCGACGGGGTCTGTCTGCACTTCACTCAGCAATTACAAGCAACATTCCTCTGCTCCCAGATCGGCTAATTAAGCCTTAAGGACAGCGAGCCGGTCGCAGTCGCATTAGGCTTTAGGAGGACTCGGGAAGGCCTGTGCTGTCTTCACTCCTGGGACACACACAAGTCGTGGATTGAAGAATGGTTGCTATGGTAGCAATCACAGAGTGTCACATCCCGCGCAATGGCTGTCAGTCTTTTGATCTGTGTGCTACACTGTGTGTGTATATCTGTCTACTGGTGTGTGTGTGTGTGTGTGTGTATGTGTATGTGTGTGTGTGTGTGTGTGTGTGTGTATGTGTGTATCCATTAATCTGTGACACAGACAAGAAGTCTGCTCCAGGTCATCTATTCTTTTCATACCGCTGCTCGGTCTATGAAGATGGGACACAGGCCAAATAGAGCTTGTCACAGTTTCGGTTTAGTCCCCTGGGTGGACTGCCTGTCATTTTGATTGATTACATTGCCACCTCATGTAATGCTTGCCTTGCAATTATGTCACTACCTAGCACTGCAACCCGCCCCCCACACACACACAGCTTCATCTTTGGCTACTTCAAGTTCGAGTACTGACTTAATCACACAAACATGGCTAAACATACTGCAGCCGCCGACTCAGTGCAGCAGAAAAAAGTTGCAGTTGGTTTGTGAATTCTGAGTCTACAAGCACTTCAGTGCTTTTTTCAGTGCCACATACTTGTAGATAAATACAACATGGAGGTTCTCTCCATGTTTTTCAAGGCTATCGAAGCCATTTAAAAAATGTGGAAACAGCCTTTTAAGGGACAGTTTTGCATTCAAACAAGGCCTTTATTGTCTTTTAGTGCCATTGGCATCAATACACAGGAAATGTTCTAAATATGACAGAGGAAACACCATTCCTCCAAGTCCTTTTCTCTGTTTCATCGTTACTTTAACTCTTCATTATAAAATATCATAATATCCTTCATCCACATTGAAGGATTTTATAACATCATAACATCTACATCTGTATTTCGCAGCCCGCAGGCGTGATAATATCCAGTGCATTAAAGCCAGGTCTAAAAAAAAAAAATCCATCTGTAGGACCTGTTCCAATATATGTGCTGCACAGACTGTGATGCACATTCTATTAAAAATAATGAAAATGCTAATTTACACTGCCTGAGAGTGCCTCACACGTGGAAGTTTAGACCCCAGCACTTATTATACCAGAGCTGCAGGCACTCGCGCCTTATGTCTCTTTTGAAGCCACTATTTTCTCCAGTGACATAAATTTGCATGGAAATTGCGTGAATAATGTGTGGCCGTTTGCTAAATAGCCTTAGAGTTGATATTTGGCTGTAAGAGCATACTGTAAGTGCTCATTTAATATGGCTTCGAACCGTGCAGCTCCCTCAAAGCTGGGTGAATTGCGTGGATTTTTATTATCAGTGCTGGTTATTTTATTAGGACGCTTTGCATGGGCCCTTAAAGGGTTTGACTCCCCTCACTGGATTGTTTTCCATCTCACTAAACGCTGCATTAAGATTGTTGTAAAAGTGGACAAACAGCTCTGGTTTCTTGGCTTCTCCTACTGGAACAAACGATTCAAAGTGGCACCAAATGGAACATGCGCTCTTTTGTTGGCCTGTCCCAGGTTGTGTTGACATTAAACAGCTACTAACAGTCAGACTGAGCAAGGCAAATGAATTAAGTTAATGGACATAATGGCAGTGCCTTTAATTCTCTGTCATTTTGTGTAACTGATATCTCATAAAGCAATTTTATATTCAGTATAATAGCTGAGACTGCAGAATATTTTGCTTTTTTATTGAGGTCTAAGAAGTATATTAACTCGATAAATGAAATGGTTTTACCTCAAGTATCTGCTGCCATTAGAAATGTGCTATTCTCTTTGCCACTAATAATTATTGCACACATATCAGAACTTTATTCAAAATACTAAATCTAAACTGAAAAACAACTGAAAATTCCTTCAGTTAAAATTTCCCTGTATACGTCAGTAAGTTACATTTGCAGCAAGCCAGGGATTGTCTTGACTATCCCTGGCTTACTGCAAATCTAAACCTATCTAAAATAGATAAGTAATTCATTCTTATGTCCTAAATATGACAGAGGAATTATAACCCGAATGATTGACTTGAGGCCATTGATAATTGCTGTTGCTGTACAGTTGCTGTATAAAAACAGTTAAAGATGAAGTTAATTTTAAAATGTCAAGGATCATAATGTTTCCTTCCGCTCATACGATGATATTTCTGATTATATTTATCTTTCTCACATAGCTCTATTTCTGTTCTGTGTCCAGGCTGCCAGCTCCAACTGTAGCAAACACAAGTCGATGACTGACAACTCTGCCTCCCATGATGGACAAGAAAAGTGGTGTGTGTCAATAAGTCTAATTTGTTTCATATTTTTGTTGCCTTACTTATATACTCTAGTTTCCTGGCTGCTGTGACACTGTAAATTACCCCATTGTGGGACAAATCAGATTTTCTTCTTTAAATTGTCTAGCCTCTGACTTGCTGTGTCACAAATTGTATCTTTCTGATTTTTCTAAGAACTGTAAGAACAGTCATTAAGTAAAAACACATATTTTTTATTGTATAATACAGAGTTTGGGTTAAATTTTTAGGTCCATATCCTCATATACATGTGGCCGAAAACAGTTAAGTGTTAATTACCGTCAGGTGATAATGGCCCCCTTTCTCATACTGCATTTATAAGCTGAAACAGCAGGAGCAGCACTTTGCATTTTGATGAGTTTGTTTTTGTGTGATCACTGCATAATTGCTCTGCTGTAAGTGATATGCTTATACATAATGAAACACCATGTGTGCCACGCGGTGCAACCTGACAGTACAAGTGGATGAAAAGGAATAATCTGTAATTTGATAATTATGTGTGATTCAGCTTCATGTTCATTTGTCAAGCATTTGTACATATCAATCAATTTTGTTTGCATAAGTTAACTAATCATTACTTCATTACTTATCAATGTAGTAGAAAGAGCATTGATCAATTGTTGTGTTACTTCCTAACAGCCAACGGCTTTCAGACCAAGGCTAGTGAGGGTGGTGTTCAGAGGAAGCAGCTGCCCTACTCAGTGGAGACTCCCTATGGCTTCCACCTGGACCTGGACTTCCTCAAGTATGTTGATGATATTGAAAAAGGCAACACCATTAAAAGGGTCCATATCCAGCGCAGGGTCAAGGGACCACCCAAATTCAGTACACTACCGAGAAATTTCAGCCTCCCTGGTCATGGGGTTAGGCCTGCCTCTAAGGAAAAGGATAGCACATGGTCTGGGACATCCACCTTGGGGCCTAAGCCTAAATCACGGGTGACAGAGGTCCAACAAATCTTTGACTTCAGGCCAAATGAAGGAGGCCAGAGTAGCAAGGGGACAAGTCAGGGAGGTGGTTATGTTTCACCAAAGCCCAGAGATGAAGTTGGCACTGGGGCTCGAGGTGTTGAAGAGAAAACTGTGGGAATTCAAAGTCGCCCAAACTTGCTTCGAGCATCAAGCATGCCAGTCACTCTACAGCAGCGTAAAGGCTCTGATTCAAGCAGTCCGGACCGAACTGTGGGAACACCAGAGAATGGCTCAACAGAGAACATGTTCCGCCCCTCACCAGACATAACAGAAAGACGTTGTATCCCCCAGGATCGAACAGGGCTTCACCAACAGATCACAGTAGCACTGAAGCGGGTTAGAGAGCTTGAAGAGCAGGTTAAAACCATCCCTGAACTAAAGGCTCAGATCTGCTCACTAAGGGAGGAAAGAGAGCAACTACTGCTTCAGCTCCAAGCCCACGCCCAAGCACAGATTTCCACTCCACCCGCTACAACAGCCCCAAGTTCCAGTGCTTTGTCACATACACAGCCACCAGGACACAGACGCTCAGAAGGACTCAATTTAGTTCTAACAACTCAGACTAGTGGTGTGTCAGAAAAAAGCAGAATGATACAAGAAGGAAGAGAGAGTTCTTCGTCCCATGGACACATGGGCGATTTGTCAGCACAGCAGAGAGTAGCACAGCCATCAGGAAACCTGGGCAAACAAAAAGAGACACTAGCGAGTCCACTGGAGGATGCAGCAAAAAAGCTGTCACAGGACATATCAGGGCAAGAACTAACATCACTTAGGGTGGTTATTAAAGATGCAGAGTCTGGCAGTAGTCAAGATGGCACTGCAGGAAAAGTAAGGAAACCCGAAGATGCAGACAGTCTGCATTTGCTGCAGGAGAAGCTTATGACACTGGAAGATAAACTCACTCAGGCCAGCAAAGAGCTGGAGAGAACAAACAGTCTTTTAAAAGAACAAATGGAGGAAAACAAGGCAAAAGAGGAGAGAATAGTGCAATTAAGTGATGGAATGAGAGTGGAAATTTGTACCACAGAAGCACATGGAAGGTCTAGAAGAGAAAGCATTGACATGGGAACAGAGACAGAGAAACTAGACCTTGCCAACCAAGAGACAGAGACAGAATCAGTGGTGACAATAGATCAGGGTACAGATACAGACAGAATCTGTGTTGAAGTGTGTGCACCCAAAACGAGTACTCCAAGTATCGATCAGTTAACTGAAACCGAAACTAAAGTTGAAACACATGACCAGGTGTTAGTGATAGAGACAGAGGCAACAGTGGTCAGCCCACCAAGACCCCGAGCCAACAGCATGGAACGGGGCACTGTCACGGAGAGGATTGCCACTCAAGATCAAATGACGGAGACGCCAGTGGCCGGAAGAGTAAACCAAGTCACAGAAACAGAGGAAGAGACGGTGACAGACCATCCACAGAGGCCAAGAGCCAGTAGTGTAGACCAGGGGACAGAGACAGAGAGGGTAGACACTGTGGACAGGGTGACAGAGACAGAAGTAGCACAGAGGGCTGATCAGCAGACAGAGACAGAGGTAGATAGAAGAGAGGACAATAATCCAGCCAGAGATGCTGAGGAAGTGACTGAGGTGAGAGAAAGTGCAAGTGTTGAAATAGTAGCAGACACTGATGTAGATGCTGTGGTCAGTGAGAGAGTGGATAACAAGGAAGCAAATGAAAGAATCCAAAGAGAAAGTGAAAGTTTGGTCGTTGACATTGTCACAGCGAGTACAGTTGAAAGTGCAGCTGAGCAACCAATAGTTTCATGCCAGAACGAAGAGCAGACCACTTTGTCTGCTGCAAAGGAGGAAGATAAAGAATCTAGGATTGATGCTGGTGCTGCACAGAAAGTCTCAGACACAAAAGAAATTATACCCCCAAAGAATATAGTGACAGAAATTGTTGACGCAAAACAGACTCCTGCAGAAAGTGTAGAGAATAAACAACCAGAAGCGGATGCGATTGTATGTGCAACAGTCAAAGAAACGATGATCGTTGACATGGTTGTAAGTGCAACAGAGAATGCAGCTGTAAAGACCACTGCTCCTGTAAGACCTCAGAGAGGCAGGAAGCCCTCAGCAGAGCAGGTGCAGCCATCGCCACCTCAACTTGAGACTGTGCCTGTGCGTCCTCCGAGAGGATCAGGTGAAATTCAAGCCCAACAGCCCCAGCCAAAGCCCCAACTACAGGAGCAAACACAAAATGAACCTCAGCTTGAGGCTCAAACCCCAACACAGCTTTCAGGGCAACAGGTAAAACATGAAGTCCCAGCACCTTCTGAGGTTGAGGACAAGACCAAGGCCCAAAGATCCCCTAAGGAGTCTGCTGAGCAAAAATCTTTATCCCAACCTCAGGCTGTGAATCAGGGTCCACCCCCTGGCTCCAGAGGAACCCAAACACGTCCCAAATCAATCCAAGCCCAGTCTTACTCGCAAACGTCTGCAACAAGACGGGGCTCAAAAGAGCTTAAGGCACCACAAAAAGGATCCACTGTATCACATCCTCCTGGTCGTGGATTAGGAGACGCACAAACCCGCCCAACGCGTCAGGGTTCAAGTGATTTGCAAGTTCAGTCTCAGGGCTCTCGCAGAAGTTCCAGCGAGACTCAACCCCCAAACAAAGACGCCAGTGAGACACAATCCTTGCGAAGAGGCTCCAGTGACACAGCCCAACGACGTGATTCAAGTGAAGCCCAGGCATCTCGTAGGGAGACCGGTGAGGCCCAACCTGCGCGCAGAGGATCCAGTGAGTCGCCAACTTCACCAGCAGCTTTGGGTCAGGTCGTGACTCGGTTAACAGGGCTTCTGGGGGAGCAGTGGGCACAGCTGGGGAGCAGCTCAGGAGCTCAGCAGACGGCAAGTCAGCAGGAGAGCCCAACCACACAGAGAAAGCCAGCAGGGAAAAGAGCAGAGGCAGGAAAAGGAGCAACAGCCAAGTCTGCAGGGAAGGCAGTGCCTGTGACAACAGGAAAAGCAGCAGGGAAACCTGGTCCTTCCAAAATGAGCTCAATTCAGAGTCAACTGGTCAGCTCCCTCAGTGTCCTGTCTGCCTTCTACTCACCAGGCCAGAAAGCTGCTGCTGCCAGCAAGCAGCAAGAACAAGGTAGGCCCACAATTCAGTCCACACACGAACGTCCACACACAAAACTCCTCATCTGTCCGTCACTTACTGGCTTTTGAACGACTCTCATTTTCTGCAATTACAATCTGCTTGTCAGTGAAATTACACTTTTACATCTATTTTCCAATGTGACTTCATAACACAACGTCCCTTCTAATACACGACTTTCCCATTCTGCTGAGTAAGCCTTTCAGCAGCAGCCAAACCTTACTAGAATTGCTTAACATATTTCCATGATGTCAGCTCTATAGCTCTACGTGGTAGAACTTTATTAGTAGTCTAATTACTGAGAGATGTGAATTTTAGGAAGAATGTTCACATGTACCTGTTAATATTTTTATTATTTATCATACAGTATTTTTGTTGTTTTCCTGTAAGGGGAAAATCTACAGTTCTTTCTCATTCACAGTTATGCTAAGTTAGCATAACTGTGAATGAGAATGCTAATGGTATCTTTGTATATTATTAACTTGGTATATTTTATTTTTATTATTTTTTTTTATTTTTCTTTAATTCACTCTGCTTCAGCATCTCATTCTGTAGCTCCTCTACAATTACAGAGTCAAAGGCTGAACTCAGCATGCTATGGTATAGAAATAATAGATATTTGTTAGAATATGTATTATAACAGTATTTCAACTGTATTATTATACGCTTTTGTTCGCCAGTGGAGGCAGCACATTTGCATATCCATGTACAAAACATTCTGTTTAAGCGATATATTAAATACTGTCAGTCACATAACCAGGGTGCAATTACTCATACAGAAATTACATGGTCTGATGAACAAGAGCATCAAGTGCATATTTCTGGCTCCACACACATACACACACTTACAGCACACAGCTGGATGGACACTCAGGCAGAGGCCCTCACACACACTCATAAAAAAAAGCCAATGCCTTTCTTCAATCCCTTGATGTCTCGCTGTTCTGTTTCTGGCCCAGGAGCTGAATCACTCTGCTATTACGCACATATTTTATGTTTATAGTTCATATTAAGCTCATTGTTGGGAATATAGTATACATCAGTACTTAAAGTGCCTTACATGAGTGTGTGTTTGTGTGTGTTTATTTCCGCACATACAATACATATACATATACATATACATATACATATACATATACATATACATATACATATACATATACATGTACATATACACTCTGTGTATGTACTCTCAAGATGGTAACTGTTTCTTTGGTTTAGTTGTCTATATCTTTAACATCTAGGATTGTGTGACCTTTGACCTCAAAATACACCAGTGTTTTGCTTTTGCATACTGAAAAAGCATTACTAGACCCACTGAGAACTCTAATTCACCCCAATCATCAGAGACGGGGGTTTAGCTCTGGGGATTTGTATGGATGAGTGAGCACAAAGGGAAGGAAAGTTAAATCACACCATTAATGTATTCAAATACCAAACATACTCTAGACCTCACCTTTCCCTGCTGCTATGTCCTGAGAGTTGCAGGATCTTAAACCATCCTTCATCCCTCTTATCTTGGTGGTCACTGGGACCTTTTCACCCTGCGACTTTATTTTGGCTCAAAGCCACACCTTTATGTCCCTGCATAAAACATTAGGGGCCTCTGCACCATGTCTGCTGTCAGGCAAAATGCAGACAGCTCTTCCAGGCTTCGAGCCAGAGGGAGCAAAGGATCCTATGGAGAATCAATTACTGGCCAGTCACTTACATAAGTAGGCCTGACAGTGTCAAGGTTGTATGTTGTCAATAAGGCCTACAAGCCAGTGTTGACCAGTGTATATTACCCTGGAAATATTCTGTGTTGACCTGCGCTACATCTGCAGAGCCAAAATAAATAACTGCACTTTGGTCAATCATCGTAGAATTGGATATTTTACATAGTATACTTGCACATTCCAAAAACACTTGCAGTTTAACTCTCTTCTACCATGCATGTTGTTTTACTCTCTACTCTCACTCGTTTTCATTTATTTATTTGCTTTGGAGTACATGAATGTAGCCATAGCTCCCCCTTCCTCTTGCAAGACAGAGTTTCCACATTATCTGATGATGTGTACTTGCTCGTAATTGCAGCCAGAGGCTCTTTATTATCATACAGGCTCAATGTGCTTTGACATACACACAGAAACAAAACAAAATAAAATACCATCAGCATGTGCAAACTATTAATGTCTGTCTCAGTGGCCATTACTAGAATGATTTACTGTTTTTATCCACTGCCTGTAGACGTATAGACTGTAACATGATTAAACGACAGTACGCGCTGCTCGTGACCGGAGAAAAACTGCACTGCTTCTCCATGAAGCATGTTATGGGTTACAGAGGAAAAAAATGCACATTAGCCACAAATACAATGACACACTTCCACACTTACAGAGGCTGTTGTTTAGTTACAGAGCTGGTTGGTCCAATTATAATTGCATTCATAGATGGAGGAGAAAGAAAACACAAACTAACACAACCCCCTATACAGTAGTACAGAAGGTGTTGGTTTAGACTTACATTTGTTTACTGCGAAGGCCAGAACATATCAGATTCATTTTTTAAATATTGCTACTATTACAAACCATTACGTAACCCCTCAGGGTCCTTTCTCTACTCATTGGTGAAGTGATTCCCTGAACAACGCAGTTGTCTCGAAATAGAATAGAAATGATTATAAAACAGTTTTTATCTAGTAATGGCTCAGTGTCACCAGTATTCAGTACAGGATTATTTGACCTAGATGATCTAACCTATATCAAGCAGGAACTTAATCATCTGGGTACAAGCATGTGGGAATCGTCATTCTCTGCTTTTGTTTTCATAGGAGGAGATTCGGTGATTCGTTTTATCTACACCCACAGAAAAAAGAGAAACAAATATGCACACACCCAAATTCAACCAAAACACTGATGATATTCCCTTTCCTCCTTTTTCTTTTTAATCTCTCTCTCTCTCCCTCCCTCTTCTCCTCCTCTTCACCAGGTCTCAAATCTATTATGAAGAAAAATGGAGTTGCTGACAAGCAGGGGAATAAGGGAGCCAAGAAAAACCTCAAGTTTGTTGGGGTGAATGGAGGGTAAAAGCTTGTTTTTAATCAATGTCCAATCTTGAAGTGTTTATATGGGCTACAGTGTGCGTCGTGGTGCTTTGTTGTTTGTGCCTGTTTTGATACCTTTCTATTTCCACAGGAAGATTTACTCTCAGACGTGTTCTGTGGACTTCATAGCACAGTAATTACACCAAATATTTTCCATTTCTTTAGATTTGATTGCAAAGTTCTTAAAAAACTAGGGATTACATATCTCCATATTTCTTTGGCACAGTGGGATTAGCCAGTTAGTCAGGCAATAACGCCAGGTAATCTTAAGAAGTACACTTTGTCACAGAATAATAACTGGATAATATGCTTTCTTGTACAAAGAGCAGCAAATACAGTGTTGGATACACTCAGGTGCTACAGGCACAATCAGTTACTTTGAATACCTTTGGTGACTATATCCAAGAGGTCAAACCCTCAGTAAAAGCACAGCACATGTTTCATTTACACAGAAATTAGTCAGTCTTTTTCTCAGAAATGGCATTGTCTGTATTAATGAATGGAAATGTCATCCATCCATCCATTCAACATTCAATGTCTATCCCATTGACCTCCAACACTGAGGTTAATGGGGGCAGTTGGGGTCAGTCCCAGCTGACACTGCGTTAGAGGCAGGATCCATCCTCAACAGCCGATTCCAGGGCAACACACACACACACACACACAGACAACCAGTCATTCATACTCACAGTTACATTTATGCTCAATTTAGAGTCTATGCTGAACCAAACCCCAGTATGCATGTCTATGATGTGTGGGAGGAAGCTGCAGTACCCAAATAAACACAGCCCATTTTTAGCCAAATACCGTTTTTTTTTTTTTTCTTAATCTGTTTTGTTTAAGAAATCCTTGGGGAGTGGTCTCTAGCAGCATTTTTTTTTTCATTTCAAAGTACCCCCCCCCCCCTGTTTTTAGTACAAAAAAAGGAAAAATACTTTATAATTACTCTTCTTCAAGATAACGGCTAAACCTGTCTGTTAATGACGGCCCATTCACTGTTTAAGTGATTTTTCAGTCAACTGAGTATTACAGCTTCCTGGCTGTTCATCTGAGTCTGAGCAGACTGACTCAACCTACCCATGCATGTGCTTTGTGCTGTTCGTCATCGAGGCTCATTCGAAGACACGGTGCCCTCAGTTTGAACTCACTACAACAGAGAGTGTGTGCGCATATGAAGTGTTGCACATTTTGTGATGTGTGTACATATCTTTGTTGGAGTTGATGATACCTCGGTGCTTTATGAAAATGGAATTGTTACCCGTCTCTGGTGTTACAGCCATAACATAAAGTAACAAACATCCACAAACTAATGTTTTTGTAATGAGGATTAATGACAGACCAGAATTCCCTCAAACTTCAGTGAACTTGAATGGAACATGATTTAACTATGTCCAGGCTACAGCTACAGACATTTGTTTACCTCACGGTTTTGAGGATCCAGTGTAAGAGAAAAAAAAATTTTTAATTATTTAATGGACTGAAAAATGAAATGAAATGTTTGTTTGCCATCCAGATAATCTGCTCACATTTCATCACGCCATTCTTTCGAGTTTAGCATTGACCAAGTTAAATATTTATCATGGTTCATATTTATTTATAGATAAATGTGTGAGTGAAATGCCTGGGGGCATTACTGCCTGAATATCAAGGTAATGGCTGCCATTAGGAGATGTCTTATATTCCCATGTTCCTATCCTTGGATTCCTGAGCCACACTGTTTTATGATGCAGTCTCCTTTGCCTTTTTTATATTGGAGCAATGAATGGTGAGGTCTCATTCAAATGCAGCCATGCACCAGAAAAAAATAGCATATTATCAGTTATATTGCAAAGGTCTGCCTGAAGGCAGTCCGCATCGAATTTGTCTCTCTTGAACATTGAATCTCTGCCATAGGAAATAAATACACTATCTCCATTTCTATGTTGCACTCATCAATTCCAAACAATATTGCAATGATGTTATTATGATTAGAAAAAATGTGTCAGACAACAGTATTTTCTCTGGCTATCTTTAGTCCTCTGCCCACACCAGAGTGTGGGCGGCTGTTTGTATTTCTTCTCTCTGGATGGTCTAACCTATCTTTGTTCTCCCTTGAGCTCCTCTGGAATCCAGGGAATGCTGAACGCCTCTTGTGGTGTGGTGTCTCCTTGTGTGTGTGTGTGTGTGTCTGTGTGTGAGTGTGTGTCTGCAAATACGCATGAATCTGTGGCATTCAGTGTAAGATCTGATGACTGACCTCACAGAGGTGCTTTCACGACACACCCTAGTGATCACCCATCTTTAGACTCCATCCCATCCACCCACACACACACACACAAACACACACACACATATGCTGGACCAGCAATTTCCAGCACTCTAAATATACCCTCAGTGAACAAAGTTGTGTTTTGATCACATATGAGTGTGTAAACACACCTATGGATGTCGTGTACGTGTTTAACTGTTTAAAGGATGTTTTGATTATTTGGGCCCAGGCTGCATTAAACAAGCGCCTTCTTCATGACACATTCAGGCTCTCTAGAGGGCAATGAGTTGTTCGTATTTATCCAGCCTTGGCCAAGGTTTACTTTACTTCTTTCATATCACTTTTTACTGCTTAGGTGTTTCGTTTATACAAGTAACAAATTTATGTACTCAGAACATTAGTTGAATCTGTTTCCAAAGCCATCTTTCATTATTCAACAGTGTATTCTGGTTTACGGGGGAGTGATTTCTCACTTCTGACTCAGTCCTGCACTTATTAAACCAGACCAGAATAAGCAAAAGCGCCACCATATGGAATCCTCTTGGTAATTCTGGTGTCTGTTCTTAAATGTTTGCATGTGCACACTCTCCGTCCCCCCCGCCAGTTATGAGACAACATCCAGCGAAGAGTCCAGTGGAGATGAGAAGTCAAAGGTGGAGGTGGAGGTGGAGGAAGAAGACAGTTCAGAGCCAGAGGTGGAGAAGGAAAAGGAGAAGGAGCCTCAAGCAGCAGAAGAGAAGCCTGAGGAGGCAGCGGAGATCCAGGGAGATGATGTGGAGGTCTCAGCTGAGGGAGGAGGTGCTGTGGCTGAGGAGACGGAGGGTGAAAGAGGCCTGTTGGACTCAGAGAGGAGCCTGGAGCTCCAGGAGGAGCAGGCTGAAGGGTGAGTCAGGCAGCAGAGATTAAATTATCACAGTGCACTAAATTACATGTCACTCAATGAAAAAATAACACAACGGGCTACATCATCACTCATGTGCACCATGCTGAATGATCAGCGTATGTTTCCTCTCTGTCGCTCTCTCTCTCACATACACAATCACACACACTCTTACACACACAGAAATCCATTTAACACTCACTCCTACCTACTTTTGTGCATCCTACCTTACCCTTTTAATACCCTCACATGTCACACTCACACTAATCCTTTGTCCTAAACCCAGAATAACCACTATACATTTTTCACACAGTCCATGTAATCCCTGCATGCACACAACCTGGTCCTCTACACAACTCAGTATCAGCTGCTCGCACTGCCTAACACAGAAGTGTTTATACACATTCAAACATTTGGCCATGAGCCTGAGACATTAACTAACGAACCGGCAGTGTTGTCCTTCCTGTCACTGAATGACCACTTCTCTATCTCAGGTGTATGGATGATGCTGAGGGCCAAGGGCCAGACAGTTGATGGGGCCCCTGGCAGAAAGCAGCACTTATATTAAGCTATCACTCAGCACCTGTCTCTCTCTCTCTCTCTCTGTGTGTGTGTGTGTGTGTGTGCGTGTGTGTGTGCATAGCTGTCTCTCAGCTATGTTATCCAGATTTGATGGTATTTCCACACACTGAAATCTGAAAAAGCAGTAACAATGGATAGAACAGATGTGGCGTGTGACGGGTTAAAGGTGTATTTTTTTTTTCATTGTTTTCACATGGGTTTGAAGTTTGAACTGAAGTGAAAAAAAGAGACATAACCTAAGATGAGACACTGCTCCTCACTGTGTTGTGGGTTTTGTTCCCAGGGAGAAAGTTGACAAAGGGTTTATTGATGCGTGCCTCTATGTAAAGGACCGTATGGAGGAGGTTTCATCCCCGGATAAGGAAATGGTAAGGAAATGTCTTTCCAAAAAACTTTTTTATTGATAGAAAATGCGTTTTTTTGGAAAGAACTTTTGCACTTTGATGAATACAAATGTGGGTTCCTGTGCTTTCCCTTGCACTTAAAATACAAGTTGCTCACCAGCTCGACCAGGAAGAATGTTCTGCGAACAATAACAATGCTGACACTGCTGTCTTTGTCTTTTCTGACTTGTCTCTCGCTCCACTCTCTCTCTCTCTCCTCAGCGCCAGGTTCTAGTGGTGCTCTACAAGGAGTGGTTCAGGGTCTCCAGTCAGAAAGACTCGCAGGCTGATACAGTCAGATTATACCTGCGCCAAGTGGCCATGACCACACCCACTCTCCTGCCATATGTTGTGAACTTGACAGATGGCAATGGGAATATGGCCCTCCACTACAGTGTGTCGCATTCAAACTTCCCTGTGGTCAAACTGCTGCTGGACACCGGTGAGATACAAAAAGCTTGCGATTACAACTTTCGCTTCAAGATTAGGCAACAAAACCAGGCACAACATGCCTCTTTCTCACTGTATGTGTATGTGTGTGTGTCCAGGTCTATGTGAAACAGACAATGTGAACAAGGCAGGCTACACTCCAGTGATGCTTGCTGCACTAACAGCTGCTGAGAGCCCTGATGATCTGGAGGTGGTCCAGCAGCTGCTGAGACTGGGGGATGTCAATGCACGCTCCAGACAGGTAATAGACGTCATACGCTCTCAGCCACTAATAGATTCTCTCATGTGGCTGTGGAAGTGACCGACTGTCAGGGGACTTCCTGTATTGTTTGAGATGCTGTTGTTGGCAGGGAAGTTACATTTTAAGTTTTAAAATAAACTGATGAAAAAAAACAGGAATACAATATTATTAAAGGTACACATACCCGCATACTCAGGTAACAGCAGCCCAAATATTGTTTATATTAACACTGTGTAGGACATTTAATCTATATTCATAGTAAATCTTCATATCCCACAGGAGCAGAAAGAAATCACTTTCTATTATAGCTATAGTTTTAGCTCTCTCATACACACACACACACACACACACACACACACACACACACATACATATATATTTCACACGCCTCCTCTCACTGCTTGCCACTAATTCAGTTTCTCACTCTTTCTCTAGGCAGGCCAGACTGCGCTCATGCTCTCAGTGAGCCACGGCCGCGTTGCCATGGTGAAGCTGCTCCTAAGCGCTGGCGCGGATGTAAATGCTCAGGACCGCGAGGGATCTACAGCCCTGATGTGCGCAAGTGAGCACGGGCACACACACATCGCTCGCCTGCTGCTGGAGACACGCCTCTGTGACACCAGCCTCGTAGACAAGGTAACATGTTACAGTGTTACAAGTTGGAATTAACGCTGTTAACAAGACTGTCATAAAATTGTTGTTTCACATGCCATAGAGATTGTCCCTCTCTCTCTCTCCCTCCCTCCCTCTCTCTCTCTCTCTCGCTCGCTCTCTGTGATGTGTCAAAACACTCCTCTTTTGACCAGCGTACACCTCTCTACTTTGCTGACCTCACTATAACTATACATGACTGTATACATAACTATACATGCAGAAATACCAGAGGCAAATCACTCTCTGCAGGCAAAACAAAAAAAAAAAACATGGATAAAAACAGCATCACATTGGCAGTGACTATAAATCATATGCAAGGAAGTCATTAAAAGGCTGATGATATCTACACAGAGTATCAATCACACAGTTTTGAGACATCTGAGTCCCCAATAAACCAGAGGTCTTATTTTGGTTAATACCAGCTGGATGTTTTTGAAGAATGTTTGTTACCATAGCTACATAAGAGATTAGAATATTTTAACATTAAGTGATGAAATTTGAAATTATCATGTGTTATATATATATATAATTATCATGTGTTATATGCCCTGGAAAATTTCCATTTCCTTTTTTCAATATTTTTCAAAACGTCCCCAACCTCCCGTGGTTCAATTATTATTTCAGCAGGCAGTTTCAGCATAATCCAAATAAGCTTACTGGTATTATTATAATTATTATTATAATCCTTGTTTTTATTCTAATCAAAGTCTTAGTTGCATATTCCAATCTATAACTGTGCAAGTGCATAAGATTTGCAGAAAGGAAAAAAATGAAAATCGTTATGTGTGTGTGTATGTGTTTCAAGATAAGCAAAACACTAAGAGACGTTTTCGAAAATATGCATTGACCAGTTGCTAGTGAAAGCACAAGACAACACTGCCACTATGAGGCTAAGAACAGTCACTGCATTGACTTTCGTCTGATACCGATACACTTTCTCTCTGTTTCTCCTCAGAATAGTCAGACAGCACTGTCGGTGGCGGACGGAGCCTCCCACCAAGACATAGTTGACCTTCTGAAGGCCCACACAGAGACCCAAGCCTCCAGGCCCCCATCCAGCACAGACCACCTCTGAGCCAGGCCAAACCGTGGTCAGCTTGGTGACCCCAACTGACCCACTTCTGCACACCAACTTAAAGGGTGAAAGGTGGAAGAAGACACCATACCGGACATATTCTGCTCTGTTTACAGTTCACTCACATATGAACCTCTGTGTCTGCAGCGTCCTACAATACACACCCACACTCTTCTTCCTCATCTCCGCCAACGTGTCCTGTGGGTGTCCACAGACATGCTGCATCAACTAGTCAGTGGGCAGGAGACAGATGGGTCAAACGGTCATATCAATAAGAAGACACTGGCCCCGCTGACAATATATATGTTACAACTTATATATATAGTCTCACCCCACTGTATATGGACTGGCAAATGGATGAAAAGATACACTGCTGCTTCTTATCATAAAACCAGCCTGTCCAGCAGGAAACTAAGCACATGATCTACCTTTCTAACATACAATATTAAATATCCCTTTTTTTTATTTCTTTCTTTTATGTCATTGACATCATCCTTTTCATATTTGGACACAAGCCATTACTGAGAATAGAGTATATGTAGAATGTTATTCGAACAGATAATCATAAAAAACACAGAAGCTCTATTTTCTACTGCACTTTTTAAATTGTCAGCATCCAGAAGAAACTTCAAAATACTCCAAACATATATATATTACTAAGTAACTTATTAGAATGGAACCTCTGGTCTGATCCCATCAGTCAGTAGATGTTTGGCATCCTACAGATAAACAGTCACGCCCCCTGCTGGTTGTCCTGCAGTACTAAACAACAGTATGTTCTAATACTGACTGTTCTCACGATCAACACCTCTGTCTCCATCCACTAAGTTCAAAAATAATGTTAGTCTTGCTCGACTGCTTGTGTCGAAAAAAACAATCATGTATGCAACTGCAACAAAATGCACAATAATGTGATGCCGGCTGTGACACATTCCAGGAGGAAACTGTAGCGAGTCTAACAGTACTGGCCTTGATCCTGGGACTAGCAGAGGCTATCAGATCTAACAATGACAGACACGCAAATGAGTGCGAAAGGCAGCGCTCTCACTTGTCTGTTTGCAGATACTGACACCAGTTCATCCTGTTGCTCCAGGCAGGTGGGATTCAAAGACGTTAAACGTCAACTCTGAGAGCAAATTGTGTCTTTGTTTTTGTTTTCATTGTAAAAAGCAATATAAGTGGAATTTTACCGCCTACGGTTTAACCCGTGACCCTGTGTGAGAAGATATGTGTTTATGGGAGAGTGGCCTTTTTCTCTTTGTTTACCACAAATCTACACCCATTTTCTTAAAGTGGCTTCAAGAAGGAGCACAGTCTGATAAGATGTTTACAACACAATACCCCCCCCTCACTGACCACTGCAAGGGTTCGATCATTTTCACCTCGTGTGTTTTGATTGCAATGATGAACAGGTTGATGATTTCTCTGGTCCACTGTTTATATATGATCTTTGAAAGGAGTAGAGTGGTAATTAAAGAAAGGGGAATACCAGTTGATTTGACAACTGCCATATCTGTGGTCCATTCAACCAGACGTCCAATCAAGTCTCAGATCTTTGATCACACTACTAACCAGTGTGGCTCTGACCACTGCTGCTGCACCAGTACTGTCATTCCTGGACACTTTATAAACGTGGGTGTTAATATGAGACAATGTAGACTGACATGTAGATAGATGTGTTATATAAAGTACCTAACTATATCGTAGTGGCTGCATTTACTCAGCCACAATAAGACCTTCTCAACAGTGAGTCACAAATGATCACAGGTTCTCTGGACACTGTGGCAGCATTTACACAGGACCACTAATCTAAACTGTACCTGCCGATGATAAGAGGAGGTGTACTGCTTATATTTCTCTGCATACTGAGGGACACGACTCTGGTTCGCTTCCCCAAACACAGACCATCATGATCTGCGCTGCACAAGTGTCTGGTGTATCTGGTCTTCCGTGCCTGTGTAACAAGTCTTAAAGCTAACTGTATCCATATGTTTAATCCAGTGTGACCCAGATGTAATAAGGTTGCGTAACTGGCTTGAACACCAAAGACCTAAAAATCCAATTAGTTTCACAAGGGGTAAAATATATATTTTATCTGCTCCTGTAAATCCAGCCTAATACATGTACATACAGTATTGTGAAGAGTATATAACAAGTATTGTCTGACAGTTTCCTCTCCAAATGATATTAAGTATTTATTCCAAATGCTATATTTTTACCATATATATATATATATAAAATATACTTATGTATGCATGGACAAATATCCCAGTGGTTCTGTCGGAAGGGAACGTGATCCCTGACATATGTGATTGGTTGACTTTGACTGGATGGGTGGTATAATATATAGTTATTTGACGACGTTGTGGACTTTGTCACGTGTCCTTTCATGCAACCACAGACATTTGTGGGCAAATTGCAAAGCAGGTCAGGCACTGGTTTAAGCTGTGAGGGCGATGTCTACTTTGTTTGGAGAGTCTATGTACATGACGGAGTCAACTGTAAAAACCTGTACCTCTCTGTAATATTCCCTGTGCAACAGGCCTGTGTGTGAAAAACAAGAGAACTACTTCTAAATAAATAAATAAATATGGAGATTTAAAACTTACTCAGCGTGTCCTTGATGTCGTCCGTTAATTTCCAACAGAGAGCGGCAGTGAATGAGACGTAAAGATGAACTAAATGCTTGGCTTGTCAGCTTTGTCCACACTGAAAGACATGATTAGTAAAGCATTAGTGCAAAGACTAATACTAGAGAGAGTTATATTATATTAAAGTGACTGCTTTTATGCATCTTTCTCTTTATGCATCAAACATATTCATATTCACAGCTGTTCAGAACCAATTCAACAGGGTTATTATTATCATATCAATTACCACTTCAATTACCATTAAACTGATTTACAGGTCCTTTGACATTTTTTACCACACAAAAACATAAATAATCATAAACATATTACGTGTACAGGTATTTGCTTGCTTTGTTAATGCAAAAGTGAATAAATAATTAACAATGACTTGACATTATGTGGTGTAATAAAACACAGTGACCAACAGATGGTGGTATTACTATGCAGTAAAGGTGTGGCAGGAAACAACTGTCTCCTTCACATCTGTGCCTTTGTTATCGGAAATTTCATCAGGTTATTTAACTTGTGTAAAATAAGACACGTAGCTAATTATGCATTTTTAATTAACTTTTAGGTGTTTACAATAAAACAATGTATGTAAGAGCTAAATGACAATCAGATGATGACCTTGATCATCTCACTCCTGTCAATAAACTCTGTGCCCTGTTCTTCCTTTCCTTTCTCCAGCATTCCCTGTGTTCAGGAAGCTGCCTGAACTCTGTTTTGCCCATTTTTTGATTTC
Source organism: Trinectes maculatus (assembly GCA_016785345.1). Lineage (NCBI taxonomy): Eukaryota > Metazoa > Chordata > Actinopteri > Pleuronectiformes > Achiridae > Trinectes > Trinectes maculatus. The sequence continues at coordinate 727,322 of JAFBJQ010000344.1, read as the reverse complement.
TTTAAAATCTAACATCTGAAGACAAAATAAAGTCACGTATCATCTCTGCTTGGTGACTGTAGTTTTGTGCTCTTCAGTGTAAGACATGGGGAGAAAAAGACGACCAAACACCCTCAGCAAGGGAAAAGAGAAGACGTCATATGAACACGGCTGGCATACAACAAACAACTCACAAAAACTACGCTCCACACATTGTGCACTTTTTTTCCAAAGCTTGTTTATGTTGTGTCTTTATCATCCTTAACAAAGTGTGAACATGTCCACATGGAGCTGGATGACACTAAAAACACACACTGAGACAACGAGTTTACACTGCAAAAAAAAGCTGGGACTATTTTTAGACCTCATAGATAATTTGCCTTGTTTGAAAAGCTAGTTTACTTGTTTTTTTTTTACAAATTATCTGTCCATGCAGCGAGTAGATTTACTTCATGGACAGATAATTTGACTAGAAATTAGATGTTAAATGCTTAATTTAAGATTTTCCATAAAATAATGGTGAAAAATATGTAAAATAGCTTTTAGAACAAGGCAAATTATCTATGAGGTCTAAAAATAAGATTTTAAATCTTGGCAAGTTCCAGGTTTTTTGCAGTGTAGATCAGGATGGTTAAAAGAAAATGAAAACATGTCCGTGGCTCACAATCCTTTACTGTATGGAAATTCAGGGCTTGATAAGGAGAGACTGGAACGACACTTGTGCAGAAGACAGATGGAGGGAAAGAGTGATCTGCTCTCAGCTGAAGTGGATGATGTGCTGCCGCTGTTTTCGAGTTGTTCCAGATGCAGTCATTACACACATGTGGACGCACACATAGTGTGCAATTTAGTACCCCCCCCCCCCCCCCCCACTTCGGTCCCCCCCCCCCCCCCAACACACATACACACACACAGTCTCAGTAATCCCACATGCTGTGATAGGATAATGTGATGATGCTGTTCTGATCTACTCGTCTCTGGAAGCCAGGGGATTGTAAAGATGAAGGTTTACCGCGTCCACACACACACTCACCTGTCACAGCAGGCCGACCATGTAATTAAATTCATTCCACACAAATATGCATCGCCAGCACATGAGGGTGTAATTCCATGTTACACAAAAGCACGTTATGATCCCGTTGTTAATTACCTGTGTGTGGACAGACACAACTCAGGAGGGGAATAAGCCCATCGCAGGGAGTGAGGAATGAGTCCATTACACACATCTGCCCTCAGACTCAACTCACACTGCGCTCCTGTGTCAGCCACATCCACTGATATACAGTGTGTGTACTGCCTCACATATGCAAACACACCGAGAGGCTGATTTTGTTATTTTAAATGTGACTCAGCACTTAGCAGTAATCCCCTCATCATACAAGTACCAATCACACACACACACACACACACACACACATACAGTATGTACGTAAGAACAACAAAAAAGACTCAGAGGCAACAGAGAACACACACACACAAAACACACAATTGCACCTAATCTGAATTGCAGATGTTTTTGTGGCCTCTGTCTGCCAGCACCATGGTGATGAGCCGCTCTCATTAGCATGGAGACTTTTAGCTGTAATTATCTGGTAATGGCACTTAGCCCAGCAACTCTTCTTCTGGTGTGTTCAACCGCAGGCACAGTCGCACACACACATGCTGGCATGCATCTAGGCAGACAGACACACAAAAAAACTACACACACACAGATGCACTGAGACGCACAAAGATGCAAAGCTGGGGGAAAAAAAGGCCACTCTGAGACACACAAATACAGACAGACAAACACGGGCTGCACAACCAAATAAAATTCAGTGAATACAAACAGAAGCACACAAATACGGACGAGGAGGCACACACACAAACAAACACACAAAGTGTGCCACATCCCTGCTCCCACCTCTGCCCTCACAGCTAATGGGTGCCATTTATTGTCCAGGACATAATATGAGGCCGTCGTCACGAGGCTGAGGAGGGAGAGACGCACACTGGGACGGGGACAGAGACAGAGGGTTGGACTTGTGGACAGAAACAGACTTTATTGTCATAACTTTACGAGGCCAGATGCTGCATATTAACTGCCCCTTCCCACAAACTCAACACTTTATCACAGCTACAAAAACCAAGCCAACAGGAGCATCACTGCAAATAGGGCTGAAAAGAAATGGACCAAGAGAGAGGAGGAGCGAAAGGCAGGAGGAGGAGAGAGGGATAAGAGAAAGAACAGAAACTGGAGACCAAATGTTAATTTGCTTTTTACAACCAACACTTACTGTGACAGATGCAAAAGAATTCATTTGCTCATTTAGAGAAAGACGTTCACACACAGCATGAACCATTCAGTCATTCTGCTGCCATATTATTGTCTAATTGTATTATATTACCAATCCATGCTATGCTAAATCACCTCAGGCAGTACAAGACACAGCATTATTATGAACTGCAATGATGAGCAGAGGAATGTGTTTGCAACATGGCCATTAATGAGTCACTGTGGTGGCTCCACTGCCACCACAGTGCTGTGAAAGTGTGACTGATGGCTGGAGGACGATGACGCCGGTGGTGTGAAACGCTGTCCCTAGGTCAGCCAGGTGGTCAGCTAGGTGGATATGAAACCTGATTTCCCCAAGGCAGTGTCAACCTATCTGTACTGGATTAGTCACAGAGTACGTTCTGGATGCTTTGCCGCGCGTTGCTGGAGCTGTCATCAGTCTCCTGTAAGTTCTAACAACATAAAACTTACAGGAGGGAATCTCAAAAAAGAAAGTAAAAAAAACAAAAAAAAAACACCAAGAGATTTTCTGATCAATGTGGAGACAGTTCCTGTAACCAGACACGCTGAATGAGTTCTGCAAGATCAATAATGTTTTTCATTCAGGAGCACTGAAGGGAAACCTGCAAACTCATCACACAGCTGATTTCTTGTTTATTTAGTGACGGAGCTCAGGTGGACTTCAGCAGGTTCACAGCTTCAGTCATCTGGCTCAACCATTAAATGTCAAGGACGTTTGTTCCGAATCCATCTTCTCCAGGCAATCACCCTCAACCTAGACACAGAATCTATAGAGAGACTATTGACGGTGTCTAGTGCCTGCTGGCTCCTGTCGATGTTTGAGGTCTTACTGTGGATTCTGTTTCTATGTTTAGGCTGTTTGTTCTTTTCTTCTACTCTACATATCTGTCAAACATCGTCCTGTGGAAAGAAGACAGAAGATCATTTTGTAGGAGTGAAAATGGGAAAGAGTGGTTCAGAGTAATGGCTGTGTGTGTTTCACCTTCCTTTCAGACATAACCCAGATAAAAATGATGATAAGACATGAAAACAGATTAATGATCTGTTTGAAAGACATTTTTAAAATGACCTTGAAAATGTCCTTCCCTTCTTATCGTTCCCTCATTAACATAGAGCTAAAGCATCAGTTGTGTATTGTCTCACCAAAACACAACACAACCGACCTGTACATGGAGATTAGTTGTACCAATCTGCACTAATGCATCTTTTCAACAGAGTACGGAGCAGAAGAACACAAAAACAACTCCTGATCTGAGCGGAGGTCTTCAGTTATCAGGAAGCTTCAGTGAAACTGTTGAGCCCTGTTGACATGTGGACTGCTCGAGGAGATGGGAGTGCAGGGCACAGCCGGGGCTGAATCTTCAAATGAAGAGCAGCAGCATCCCTGGAACAGTAGGAAGGCCAGAGAGCATCCACATCCAGAGCCAACTCTACCCGCCGGCTCATCCATCAAACCCCCCCCCCCCCATCAACTGTCACACACCTCACAACTCTCCAGGGACAAAACACACACACACACACACACATGCACACACCTGTTCCCATCCCTGTCCCTTTTTTCTCCTTGACTTAACTGTAACATGCTTGAGTTGTGCCTGGTGAAACGTGTGTTGTTTACAAGCCAGTTAGCAAATGATACTTCTGCTTTCAGTCCTGCAAAAGAGTTGATTTACACGAGAATCACACACACACACACACACACACACACACACACACACACACACACACACACACACACACACACACACACACACACACACACACACACACGCGAGGAGCGCACACAGATCCAACACAGACAGAGGATCAGGTATCAACTGTACAGGTGGGACAGTTTTTATAAATTTAATATATCAATATATAGAGATATTTATCAACAGCTTGATTTCATAGAAACGTGAGTGAGACCATTTTGGCATACGGTACACATATTCCATGTAAGTACAGAAGTTGCTAAGTTTTTAATCCTCCCCCCCCCCCCCCACCCCCCCCTCACCTATCCATCAGTTAACACCCCCCACCCCCCACCCCCCACAAAGACGGACAAAACACAGAAGATAACAGAAAGTGTAAAGGTATACCGAGCACAAAACAAGGCACCAATAAATTAAAATGAGAACCCTCCCCTTTTACAAAAAACACACACAACAACAAAATCTACTGAACGGAATTAAATACAGTATGAACACTAACAAATCTATGATGCTGTTAAAAAGCAAACAAACTGAACCGACGGGGAGAGAAGGTAAAACAAAACCACTTTGGCAGATTATTAATTTTTAGTTACAATCAAGTAGTAAAGAAACCCAGTGTCATTGTGTACAAATAAATCCATATATAGTCTACACTCCTTTTTTTTTGTTTACCCCAGAGGTTTATGTACATCGATTTTTACAGATACATTATCAAAAAAGTTTTTGCCGTATGAAAAGGTATTTACAGGTCATGATCCAAACCGTGTGACTGTAACCTCGGACCCCTCCCCTCCTCTTTACACAGTGCAGAAGGCTTCTTGTAAAGATTTGTGCAACAAACAGCGTACAAAAAATGCCTGTCGTCTGTCTGTGGAACAGTGATGTGTGATTTCCTTCCAGGCAACGGCTCATCAACAACATTTTGAGAAAACTCTGGAGGACAAATTTATATATATATATATTTAAAAAAAAAAAAAACACAAAATCAAAACAAAAGCGATCTTTCTTCCAACTCAGTGTTAAAGGAAAATGTATGCTGTTATTTAACAAAATGTTATCCCTGTGTGTCATCATCCTAACATGTGAAAGCCATCCCACAGACAGGATCCACAGACAGGATCCACAGACAGGATCCACAGCCTCCCCGTCGCTGTCTCCTTCGTCCCTCCAAACCTTCACTTTAGACTGACTGGTAGAAAAATGTCGGCGACCGCGCGCTGCTCTTCAAGTACTCAAACATCAAGTAGGTCAAATATGAAACTGGGAATGGTAACAACTACAAATCACTTACAGACTTACAGTCCAAAAAAAAAGAAGGAACCAGTTGGCGAAGGAAAGTCACTGGGTCAACGAGAGCTAAATGTCAGCCAAGTCGAGTCAATGAGGGTCCAAACTGTAGCTGGAGGCGAGGAGGAGGAGGGAGGAGGGAGGGGGGCAGCTTCTCCTGGCTGAGCGTGCTCTTTTGCCTGTTCACATTTGGGAGTTTCTTTCACCCCTCAGCCGTGGGGTTTTCCTTGCTTTCAAATTCCACGTTATTTCTTCCAGTGTTTTTTTTTTGTTGTCCTCCCAGATTCTTCACATCAGTCCACCTGATAGCCCTTGCCAATGTAGCGATGCCGATGGCGGAGATGAAGATGGGAGGGCAGGAGAATGAGAGTACATGGAGAAAGCGATGCTGACTCGGCTTTCTAGGCGGCGAAACATCAGCAGTATAAGAACCAGAGAAAGACTGACGACAGTTATGTATGGATGGTACACGAGGATGTGAAGAGGTGGAGAGGAGCGAGCGATGTTAAAAAGCGGCGTGGGTGAGACTGTCTGCTCAGTGGTAAACGAAGGGTGCACAGAGGAAAGAAAGGACAAGCGAGAGGAGAATCACCATAATTACAGCGTGTAATGACATCAGATAACGGGTTATTAGGACTGTTAGTATTCGCCTTCATCAGCTAATAACATGTGGCTTCTTCTCTGTTAAACGACACAGACTCAGCCGCCGTGCAAGCTTTGACATTAGTTTGACCTATTGTGCTATTGTGTCTTATTAAGAATGTCTGTACAACAGAGACAGTGTTACTGAGCAGGTGTCCAGAGAGTACACTACTACCACAACAATTACAATCTACTGCACTGTGGATGACGAAAGCATCTCTCCTGTCGTTCAGTAATCACATGGTGGCAACAGTGCAGATCAGCTCTGTCTGTCTCCACACTGTGATTATCATAACTTTACTATAAACGCCAGGCTCACTCGCCTCATAAATAAACTGACTTACACTTCATCATGGGGCTCCATTGGACCAGAAGCAAAGATCAACATGAAAAAAAGGGGTTCAATTTCATATGCATCCTTCTACATAATTGATGTCAATTCATAATCCTGTCCAAAAACCAAACCAAACACTGCAACAGCTTATGAAACCAGTCCGGCCTCAGACTCTATGTAACTTGTCATATAAAATACACACAGGTCTCCTGCTGTGCACTGTAAACTGAGAGGAAATGGGTGCCATCCCACTGATCGAGGTGAGAGGAGTGAGTGAAGCCCAGCAAAATAAATGGCCCACCTTTCATCTTCCAAGCACAAACCTGCTGGTATGTGGCCCAGTCTAAGTCCTGGCAGTCCTTTCCTGCCTGCCTTTGTCTGTCCTCGCCCCCTGCTGATAAGCTGAGCATCTACGCAATGAAAACCTCAACAACAAACAGAGAACTGACAACAATAAACAACAACAATCACATTTTTTTGTTTTTCGTGTGCACAATGTCTGCAAAGTTGGACTTTGAATGTTTGTATTTAATGTTTGATCAGCTCATAATGTTCAAACTGCACCACTGCTCGGAAGAAAAAATGCTCAGAAATGGAAGACGTGCGTGGTTTGTATAGACACAACACTGAAAACCAGCTCTGTGCCAGTGTGTTTGACATCATCACAATAAGACTGACTGACATAATAACAAAACAGCTATCATGTTTCTCTGCCATAGCAGCTTCTAGTAATTCACTGTTACAACACATTATGAGCAATTATTGTGTGATGGTCACTGAGCATACACTCCATCTGGTTCAATGGGCTGGAAGCATGTCTGCGACGAGCCAATGGAAGATCAGCTCTCCATGCAGGCTTCCACATTTCCCCTCTATCCAGCTTTCACATCAAATCAGTGCCCGGCTCAGTCAGCCTCGACGTTCATACAATACAGCAGCGCACACAGCAGCGCACACAGCAGAAAGTGTTTTTTTTTCTTTTTTCTGAAGCGTCTCACCCAGAAAACACACATTTACATTATCCGGCTCGGAATCGCCAGAGCCATTGATGTGTAGCCACTAAAACCACTGGATGATATTTAGAACAAGTGTTTGCGTTCGCTACGAGTTCAAAATCTGCACAATTAATTTTTGTATAAAATTACGGCAAAACAAAGGACAAGTTGCTGTTGCTAATATTTGTTAATAGTGCAGCACAATATAGATGCTTTCATCGCTCTCTTCTCCCCTTTTCCCATTTCCTGCTTCAAGTTGAAGTTAATATTGTAAACAAACATTAAGTGAGGTCACAACTAAAAGTTCATTTTAAACAGTTAAACAAAATGTGCAGAACCTCATACACCCTGGATAACCAGGAAGTCTCATACTTCATTTCCCACCTCATCATTACAGCATTCCAAAACAGTACTCGCAACTGTGCTCTGGAACGTACAGAGATATAACCATTAAACAACAACGACACATGACATGACATGACATGCCTAATCAGGCTAATTCTTCTTTAAATTAATGATAAATATCAAGCTTTTTTTGTTTATTCACGATCTGTGAAGTCAGAGATCGCAAAAATTGCCGTATCCTTCAAAATGCTGACAGTGTGAAAATGAACCTTTGCCTCCACGGAACTGACGACACCGGCTGCAAACATAAACCAAATCAGGAAGTGACTCGCCACAGGCCGCCGCAAACCAGCAAACTCAAGTTCTTTATAAACTGGACGCGTTACATACCTCATATCAGGGGAGAGGATTACCCAAAATCCTTTGCCCCTTACTGCCCTGCTACTCTGTGGTCGCGCAAATCCTCGCATTCCCCTGGAAATATGAAAAAAAGAAGCACCGCCCGTACTCTTTCACCCCAAATTCACCTCCAAACACAGGGACAACATCATTTTTTTTTGTCTCCTGTCCCCATGGCAACATCTATATTTCTCCCCCCACGTACAGTTATGTCGAGGGGCAAATCCGAGGGGTCGGGTGCGAAAAAAGGATGAAATCTGCCCTTTACCAAAATCTGTCTTGTCAACACAAGACAGAAAGGGAACAGCAGGAACACGCCGTCCTTGTCTATAGACTCTGTATCCTTGCAAACTTTAACATATCCGCTTTCACTGTGCATTGAGAGACGCATATATCACACCAGCAGGACACGCACAAATAAATAGAGAAGAAATAAAAATAGTAGAGTTTTCTATTTGCACTGTGCTCTGAGACAGCAGGATGAGGTTAGTCTGTAATCTGAACAAATCATCAAGCAGCATTTCACACACCACTACTACTAACAAGAGGCAGAGAGAAGATGAGTGGAGCAGAGGCTACTACTAACTAGCACTAGAGGGAGGAAGTGTATAGTGGCTAGTAGTGGTAGTAGTGTTACTCCAGTGGTAAAGCAGAGGAGGAAGGAGGGGGTCTACAGTGGGGGGTGTACTTGTCATCCCTGCTCCTTAATATGGGGAGTCAAAGTCAGGACTCCTCTTTCTCCTCGGCGAGATGTTATGGCCTCAGTGCAGTGGTGTAAGGTGGTGCTGTGGTGAGAGGAGGGGCCCGGAAGGTGAACGGGGGTGGGGTGGGGTGGGGTGGGGCGGGGGGTGAAGGCATGCTGTTCACCACACCCCTCAGGGATAGCCATCGTCCTCCAGACTGAGTGCCACGCGCTGCAAACAGCAGATAAAAAGACCGTTACACCACAGTAGGCTGGCGGAGAGGGAGATGTGTGTGTGAGAGAGAGAGAGAGAGAGAGAGAGAGAGAGAGAGAGAGAGAGAGAGAATGGGCGAGCAGAAAGAACAGAGGTGAAAAGGAGACCAAGTCACATCTTGGTAAAAACCCAGGGATGTCACTTCTCCTTCCTCTCCCTGCCTTTCCTTTATGTCTCCTTCCAAATCCCACCTTTCAACCCCCCCCTCCCCACTCCCACCCCCTTTGTTCATTCCATCCTTTCTATGTAAAAAATGCAGAATGTCTGGCCCACATGATGCCAGCCTGTTTCCTCCAGCTGTCTGTGTTGCCACGTTGCTCCCACAAGAAATGAAGGGAGAGAAGAGGGAAGAAGAGGACAGGAGAGAAGGAATACAAGGAGATGAGAAGCCATAAGAGGACAATTAAAGAGAGATCTGACATTGTTACTTCAACCTTGAATCAGCCGTGCACCTGTGTGTGTGTGTGTGTGTGTGTGTGATCATGCCAGTGATTCCCAGAATTCTTTGCCTCCTTTCTCTACGGAGCAACACAAAGAAATCTGTGTTACCATGCCAACCGATAAAAGCACTCCACTCCCATCCCCCTGTAATCCCTTCTGGCCGCCCCTTCCCCGCTCGCTTGTCAATAAAACAACAAATATATTCAATAAACGCCTTAAGCATCCTGATGACACGCGTCCTCTACATTTAAACGCCTCTGAGCATGAATTGCAGTTGGGCTTGCTTCCCCCGGAGTGTGAAGAAAAAGCAACTTTGTTGCCTGCAACATTAATAAAATAAAAAAAAATTCACATTGATAGGTAACTCGTGATGTGAAAACAAATAGTTACTGCGACTACACACAGACGGAATATGAGATTAACGCCATCTTGAACTGTCCTTGTTTCTGATTTGTGCTCCTTTTTTATCTCTTTGCTGTAATGAAAACATAAAATTCACATAAGGCCAATGTCCCGCTTTCTCCAAAAACAAAAGACTGGCAGAGACGTTCAGACCTGTGCTCCATTGTCCTTTCTGGAAGCTTTTTCTAATGTGACAGTAAAGCTCGTCCTCCTCCTCATCAAAAATACTGCAACGCTGGAATTTTCCTTCCGCTAATAAACAGATGTCACCTCAGTGGCTTGCGTCTCTCTTTTGAATAAACCTCACCGCTTCAATTAAACAGTAATTATCTGAGCTTAATGGCCCTGCTGATGAAGTGATGACCGTTCGTTATCATTTAATCAGCAGAATCAACAAAGAAGCTCCTCTCCACCGGCTGCTTCTGTAAACAAATCATGATATGTGTCTATGTGGAGGGGAGAAACAACTACAACAACAACAACAACAACCAGAAAAACAAAATATGATACACATTTGATATGTATGATTATGGTCTATGGTGGATGAAGTGAAAGTGGTGAACTGGCAGAGGGCTGAGGCTGTATGATTGTGTGTGATTTGGGTAAAGATGATGTGTGACCATGTGGCTATGTGCGTGTGCAAGCCTGTTGTTTCTTTCCCATCAGGCCTTTATGTACAACAAACAGGCTTTTCCCAAACTTCCTCCCACATGAGAAATATTCCAAACTCCCTCCTTTCTCCTGCGTTTCCCAATTATTTGCTGCTGGAGAGCATCGGCGCCCCTGAGTACCAGTGAGAATTGCTGTCTGTGATGCCGCCCCCTAGTGGAAGCGCTATGAATGGCTGACTGTGGCTGCCACTCACTGCTGGGTAGACGTGGCCGATGGACTCGCTGTGTCGGCCGATGTGGATTTCATCGTCATCGTCCTCCGTGGTTTTGCGGTAAACGGGGTTGTCGAAATTCATGCTTTTGGTGTTCTTGCGTCGCCAGTTGCGCCAAACCAGGTATCCGCCGGTGCACAGCAATCCAATGACCACTGTGGCAAGGATAGGGACTGCATGTGTTTAACACACACACAACAACAACACACGGCGGGAGCGTTAACACAGCCCAGGGGACACAGAGCGGCGGTTTAAGCACTCACACACACACACACACACACACCTACACACACACACACACACTTCCCACGCTTTCCTTCATGTAGCGAGGGCTCATTAGTTTCTGACTTTATTTTTCAGAACCAGATTGAATCAAATGTAGACCTGGAAGGTTTGTCGGGAAATGAACTCCCACTCACTGAGCACAAAAAGAAGCAGAATAGCAGGTTCCTAAAAATACTATTCATTCACTACTCATTCGTATTTTTCTGATTTAGATTATTATATCTTGTTTGAAAACAAAAATTCAAAAGGGGATTCCTGTGTTTAGGGTAGAAATTGTGTTGTTGCATTTCAGTGTTTCATTGATAATATCTGGTTTTATATGCAGTATCTTCTGCTACAATAACAACAAGACAGTGTCCTTCAGCATCATCTTACAGTCTGTTGAACAGACGTTACAGTGGACAAACATGGACGACGTCCACTCAATCTAAAAATTCTGTGTCGGAAATCAAACAGGAACCTTCAGGTGCAAAGCAAATAGGTGCAGCCACTGAGTGGCCATTGTTCATCTACAGACTAAACTGTAGATGAGTGATAACTAGATGACCACCTTGGCCACAGCTTTTTCTACAAGAGACAATATATATCCATCAACTAGCTGAAAACACCTGAGTCTGTTTCACAAATGAACAGAAACAATGAGCCGTCATACCGCACACATTTACACAATTACAATCCCTCTCATTCTCAGTTGTACAGAAATATGAAAACACACAAAGACATGCATAACTTGCAACAACAAATGCTTGCACACACACACACACAAATATATATTCACGCAAAGACTGATCACTTGGTTAACTGTTAAAAACATATTATCTCACAGCCACAGTTCTGGTGCTGATTTATAATTTTGCACTTAGTAAGTAGTAGTAAAGAATAATCTGCAGACGACCTGACGCTAGTGTTCTTATGTGGAGTAATGGCAGGAAAACAGACAGAGGAGGAAAATGAGTGAATGGGGAGGAGAGGTGCAATAGGTGGGTTAGGGGTCGTATGAGATAAGCTGTCTCACTCCTCTCATTACCATATCAGCATGACTGCCAAGCTGCCCTGTAGGACCTGTATGGATGTGTGTGTCGAGACCAGCAGCCAAAGCAGATGTGTGTCAGCGAGGAGAGATAAAACAAGAGTGTGTGTGTGTTTTTGACCTCATGTAGAAACACAGCTTGTGTTCATATTGCGTCACAACGGCGGACATGTTTTTATTTCCACTCCCCCCTCAACTCTCACCCCAACAGGGCGGTGTCAGACTTTGACATTCATCCTGCTCTCGGTGCTTACTAAGAACAGCTAATAACAGCAGGCTCGCCATCAGCTGAACTGTGATCAGATGGCTGTAATGACATCTAGTGAGGAAGGTTAACAGAACAGATCACAGAGTTCAGGTGCTTGAATTAGTGACTGGCTCATCCTGCTGTTTGTGACTGACGAGACATAGTGTTAATGTTAACAAACATTATCACAATGATGTATCATGTAAACAATAAAACTACCACATACAGTGTGAGTCCATCAGTACCACCTTCTGTACCACATTATGTGAATCTCCTTAATAAGCAGAACTAAGCATCAAAATATAAGCGACATCCAATTGGCCCAAAAACTCAATGAATGGGGTGGGGTGGGGGGGCACAGGCAGGCAGAGCCATGTCTCGGTTTTAATGAGGCCGTTTGTGCTCCAGGGATTTAAAGTTAAAAAGATGTTGCTCTTGTCTGCCTCGAAGAAATGTCCCTATTTACCCCCCCCCCCCCATTCAATTAAAACTATCAAATAGATAACATGCAGAAATCCAAATATTAAACACATCCACTGCTTGTTGCATCACATTATTAATAAAGATAAAATATTGTCCATAGATGGTTGGTTTGCATAGACAGGGCTTCTCTTGTGAGCTGTGGGGGAGGGGAGATAATCGTCTGGAAGTATTGCCCTAAAAAAACATCCTTCCACTGGCGTGATTTACTTATCTCATTAGCTTCAGATACATTTTGGGGATGGGTTCTTTGCTCTGGAGGAGGACTGTGGGTTTTGTCATCACTTACTGCACACTGGAAGTGCCTTAGGAGAAATCGCTTTAATTGTGAACTAATCCTTTAACAGCATTTCCTAGTCTTGTCCGATGTTGCTTAAAAGGTCGCTGAAATTTACTGGCATCAGCACCAGCTGTTTTTCATAGTTCTCATTAGTCCTGTTTTTTTTTTTTTTTGAAACGCCTGGTTGTTCCTCTCTTCCCTACGCCAGCCGCCTCACCGCACGCACGTAACAGCTGATGCCGGCAAACCTGACAGTGTGCGCTGAGTTAGAAACGATAACACGTGGCCCGTGGGTTTGGAGACGCGCCTCGTTCATGCCCCATTTTCCCGGCTGTGCCTGCTCCACCTCTCGTCTGGAACATCTGTGGTGTGGTGAAGAGGAGCGTGTCAACTTCAGGAACTACAGGAAACGCGTACCTGTCCCTGAGGAACGCTGATAAAAACCCAGGCCACCGGAGTGATGAGACTAGCTGGAGCAGCCGTTCACTGTAATTCTCAGAAAGCCCCTTCACTCCTGTCTCCTTTTATCCCTCTGCATGCTGTTTTCAGTCGGAAGTCTGAGGGCTGGACTGTCATGTTCCCTTTAGCTCCCTGTCCACGCTCCTTTCTCTGTGGCATCTCTATTCTATCACACTGTAACCTGTTCATTTAACCATCCGTATTTTCACACCTGACACTGTCTCTTGTTTCCCTGTGCTCCTCTCTGTCTTTTCTTTTTCACTCCCAACGCTCAAATCCATTTACAAATTTCATCACCCCCCCTCCCCCTGCTCCTGTACCTTTGTCATCCATGAGTATAATGAGAAATGTCCCTGATGTAAATGCAATACTGTAAAATCTGTGTTCAAACATCGTACAACCATTTCTCAATAACCAACTACTACCTCATATTCTTTTACACATTTTAGGCCCAAGGCTAATTATTTGTAACATTAAATAAAAGCACTTGCTGTGGATCCACATTACTGTAAATCAGTCAGTATCTGTCACTGTTTGATTATTTGTCTCCTGCTTTGACAAAGACACTGGAGAGAAACACAACAGTTACACCTACAGTATGTACTGTATCTCCTGTTAATGTCTCCATGTAGTGAAGGTGAAGAATCAGAAAACACTGGCTTCTGAAAGCTGAAAATCACAGCACAGCATGTGGTGTGCCGCCCAGTGGCTTTATCACTGTTGTTGTGCGCCGCATTTAAGGATTCCTTTCTACCTCCAAAGGCAATTTAAGTCTTAGAGTGGCTTTGTAAACCATTGTTACTGCTGTCTGTGTTTGTCTGGGAGACACACGGGAAAGTAGTATTTTTCTGGCACGCAAATAAAGCTCGCTTGGTCGGTGTGAGAAGAGAAAAGAAAAAAAATGCTGCCAGAGAGCGAGAGGAGGAGGAGGAGAGAAAGACAAAGAGAGGGAGAGAGCGAGAGAGAGAGAGAGGGGCTGTCAGAAAGTGTGGATGAGTGATGGGAGGTGCACGGCGAGAATGGAGGGGACTGTCGTTTGATAGCTCTGACAGCTCTGTTACACACTGCTCACCAGGGACCAACAGCGAGCACATCGACATACACTATGAGTGGGACGATGTGTGTGTGTGTGTGTGGCAGTAGAAAGTACAGTAGAAAGACAGCACACACACACACACACACACACACACACACACACACAAAGACTGCGCAGTATGATCCTCACCTCTGTGGGAGAGGTTGCCGTTGCTCTCTCTCTGAATGCTGTGTGGAGACACTGGGCCCAGCACGGGTGTGTGTGTGTGTGTGGACGCTGGCGTCTGACGTGTGCTGCTGGAAGTGGTCGTCTCTGTGCTCGTGGCGGCAGGCACATGAGTGTGTGTTGTCGAGGTGCTGCTGGGGCTCGGTGGGGAAGCTGTCGTCGTCAGGCGTCTGGTTGTGGGTCTGAGCGTGGTTGCAGCGGAGGTGCTGGTGGTGGTAGGGGGAGTTGTGGTGGTGCTTACGGTTGTGGTCGTTGTTGTAGTGCTTGTTGTAGTGGGAGTTGTGGTGGTGGTTGGTGCTGCTGTTGTGGTTGTTCTGGGTCGAACTGTGCAGTAAAAACAACACAAAGATCATTAGCAACTGGTATTTTACTCACAAATTCGAAGCACATCACAATAATAGCTTCATTTTTTAGCATGTAGCATGATATGAAACAAAGGAACACAATCCACTGAGTTTTAAACAAAGCTGGGTGACAATGTTAAAATCGGATATATGTTTACAGTATATCACAGTTGGGCAATTGTGCACAAAATCGTAGAAAATCACGCAACGTATATATTGTTAGGTCACATTCATAACAATTACCTTTGTTACGTGTTAAATATTGTGTATCGGATTCTTCAAATTCAGGAACTGATTTTGTCATGTGCTGACTCATTCATTTTGGACATACATAAAAACTACATGAACATTTCTTTCAGTTTTAATGCTGCTCAAAAATCTCATTGACAATGTTTAGTCTTTTCTCAGATCCGCTCACTGAACACTGGCCTACATTTTTCTTTCTTTCTTTTTTTTATCAGAGAGAGAGGGAGAGAGCGAGAGAGAGAGAGAGAGAGAGAGGGGCTGTCAGAAAGTGTGGATGAGTGATGGGAGGTGCACGGCGAGAATGGAGGGGACTGTCGTTTGTTAGCTCTGACAGCTCTGTTACACACTGCTCACCAGGGACCAACAGCGAGCACATCGACATACACTATGAGGGACGATGTGTGTGTGTGTGTGTGTGGCAGTAGAAAGTACAGTAGAAAGACAGTCAGACACGGACACACACACACACACACAGCCTGCGCAGTATGATCCTCACCTCTGTGGGAGAGGTTGCCGTTGCTCTCTCTCTGAATGCTGTGTGGAGACACTGGGCGCAGCACGGGTGTGTGTGTGTGTGTGGACGCTGACGTCTGACGTGTGCTGCTGGAAGTGGTCGTCTCTGTGCTCGTGGCGGCAGGCACATGAGTCTGTGTTGTGGAGGTGCTGCTGGGGCTCGGTGGGGAAGCTGTCGTCGTCAGGCGTCTGGTTGTGGGTCTGAGCGTGGTAGCGGCGGAGGTGCTGGTGGTGGTAGGGGGAGTTGTGGTGGTGCTTACGGTTGTGGTCGTTGTTGTAGTGGGAGTTGTGGTGGTGGTGGTTGGTGCTGCTGTTGTGGTTGTTCTGGGTCGAACTGTGCAGTAAAAACAACACAAAGATCATTAGCAACTGGTATTTTACTCACAAATTAGAAGCACATCACAATAATAGCTTCATTTTTTAGCATGTAGCATGATATGAAACAAAGGAACACAATCCACTGAGTTTTAAACAAAGCTGGGTGACAATGTTAAAATCGGATATATGTTTACAGTATATCACAGTTGGGCAATTGTGCACAAAATCGTAGAAAATCACGCAACATATATATTGTTAGGTCACATTCATAACAATTACCTTTGTTACGTGTTAAATATTGTGTATCGGATTCTTCAAATTCAGGAACTGATTTTGTCATGTGCTGACTCATTCATTTTGGACATACATAAAAACTACATGAACATTTCTTTCAGTTTTAATACTGTTCAAAAATCTCATTGACAATGTTTAGTCTTTTCTCACTGAAACACTGGCCTACATTTTTCTTTCTTTCTTTTTTTTATCTGTATCAGCTTCTTTTCCCTCACCTGTGCAAACATGAGATACAAACACAGAGGAGGGGTGCGTTAGGGATTACCAGTTAACTAACGTGGGGACTGTACTCAGACTGGGGACAGGCTGAGTGGAAAATAGGGTCAGAGAAATAATGAAGATGGGCTGGGAACGCAGGTGAACCGGGGAAATCTCTGACCCACTTCACACGATAGTGTTACTGTCAGCACAGGTATCACCCACTGAGACCATCATAATAAATACAAATAAATTAAGCGATATAACTCACATTGTTTGGGGCTGAAGCTAGGAAAAATGAATTTGTATAATAAATTGCTGTAATAAATAATAGAGAAAATGATATTTAAAGATTTGAGAAAAATAAGAACATCATCTGGAGAGAATAAAGACATTATAATATAATGTGCAAGTGTAGACAGTTCACCCATTACCTAGGATCTTTATGTATATACAGCATTTACTAGTCTCTGACCCACTTCACAGGATAGTGTTATCCTGTGAAGGTATCACCCACTGAGACCATCATAATAAATACAAATAAATTAAGCGATATAACTCACATTGTTTGGGGCTGAAGCTAGGAAAAATGAATTTGTATAATAAATTGCTGTAATAAATAATAGAGAAAATGATATTTAAAGATTTGAGAAAAATAAGAACATCATCTGGAGAGAATAAAGAAATTATAATATAATGTGCAAGTGTAGACAGTTCACCCATTACCTAGGATCTTTATGTATAGAGGGGGTCCTCGAGTTACGTCGGAGATCTGTTCCTGAGAATGTGTCGTAACCGAATTTCGACGTAAGTCGGAACATACATTCATTGTGCCATTGTGCATACATTGTGCCACTAGATGTCGCTATAACACCACACTACAATAAGAGTTTACTGTGGTGAATTGCCTTTTGTCCCTCTTGTCCCTCTTGACACACCGTAGGGGTTGATATCGCGAGTGTAATGAGCATTTCCTTTAGATTTCTGATATCAACAGTGTAGACCCTGTGTTGTGAATAAACCTACGGTATTGCAGCGATCCTGAACCCATCTGTGTCTGTGTGCATCTCCTTACCGGCTGCAGCCCACCCCCACCCCTCCCACCCACCCCCGCCAGCCGTCAATTTCACATCAGTAAACACAACGCAGAGTAGCCTAGCTGTGCTGTGGAGGTGTTGGAGAGCCGGCACAAAATAGTTCCCGTGCGAAGTCTGTACATATTTACGGGGCAAACCGCTTAAGCCGAAACAAGGAAGTTCATGGGAGATGTGTCGTAACCACGAAAAGGTCGTATCTCGAGACCGTCGTAACTCGAGGACCCCCTGTATACAGCATTTACTAGGCATGTACTACTGACAGCTTTAAAAAGATTCAATATATCTCAGTAGTGAAACTTTGTATTGTGATTGGCTCACATGGAAATACTAATAAGTAACAACCCAAAGTCCTTATGCAAACCATGTGTAAGTTTAGAAACGCTCACATACACTGAATATTTTATTGTGCAACGTTATTAATAGATGTCTATAAATACTTAATTTTGAGTTGCACTCTTTTTAACATTTAAAGTTTAGAGAGTGAACCTTCAACCCACTTTAATATTTAATATTGAAGCACTGCCATTAAAGTGACATAGACTTAATTGGACATTTCTCAGCTAATTCCTTAAACCAGGTTTCTGTATTCCCATACTGTGTGATTCAGGGGTTGACAGTGTGACTGACTTACCCATAGCACAGCGCCTCATGTCCGGTCCCAGTTCCATGCCGTCGGGACAGGCACAGGTGTACTTGGGGGAGTGGTCTGTGATCTGCGGGGCCTTCAGACAGAGGTACTCGCAGCCACCATTCGGTAAACTGCCCATATTACAGGTGTCAGGGCCTGGAGGGACACGAGCGGAGATGGAAGAGAATGACAAGAGGTTGGTGGAACGTGACTGAAATCGGACATCAGTGGTGGGGTGATGAGCACAGAGGTGTGCCTGTGCCACAGAGCAGTTAGAAAGTTATGGCCACAGACAGTATCAGAATCGTCAAATCAACTCTGAGCTTAATTTAAGTCGATCTATGTTTGTTGATATAGGTTTAATATGGAGCTACATTCAGCCCAGTTGTTTTCATTATCTAAGACGAATAAAGTTTTCTGGTCAAATGATGAGGTGAAAACAAGCTCGCTAAACTTTTTCAGTTCATCTCTCCACCCAAATGAAATATTCACATGCTGTTTCTGAGCTCAACACTCGGAGTCATGTAAAATATGGCTTCTGTTGACCTGAACTAGGTCAGGCTGCAGCTGACTCTGCCTGCTGACTCGGTACATCATCAGCCATCAGAGGGAGAACGACTCTGCTCATTACACACAGTGAGATTTTAATAACGCTGTGCCACTGTAGAGTGAGCTCAGCATTGTAAGTGCAACAATATGAGCATTTATATGAATGAAATGAAACAAAATATGCTTCATACTCGCTTTCCATGTTAATAAGAAACAAAGCTCTTTAGGGACACAATGACCTACTCTGAAACACATTTAAATTCTGTGAGGGGGAAGAAAGAGCCTGAGTGAGAGGAGGAGGTGAAGATAGAAAACAGGAGACTGGATATGATATGAAGGAAAGATGTGAAGACAGAACGTAAAGGTAAAGAAAGCTTGAAAACAGTGCACTGGCCCACAAAAAGTAAAAAAAAAAAAAAGGAAAAAAAAAACCCTGGGCTTCAAAGCACAGCTGGATGAATAAAAAAATAGATAAATAATAAAAAAAAAACACAAAAAGGAGGAGAGGAGGAGCAGCTCGACTGTGATGGATGGATTTACCAGAAGACAATCAAACCATATTTGAAGGTGTGGAGGAACCAACCATTAGTGACAATCTTCTGTTTCATGGTTTGCTTTTGTCCATATAAATGTACCAACAGACTGAAGTGATATGTTTATCATATGCTTTACTTCTCAGTGCAGCCACAGGATCTAGAGTTGATATATAATGTATCTTTGTTTACAGGAGTTGGGCATCTTTGTGTTATGGATCGTTTTCGATGACAAAATCTGTGCTATTTTTTTGAGCGGAACTCGGGATTTAATAATGAGAGAAGGCAATTAGCCCCCTACAGGCTGAGTGAGGGGAGACAACAAAGCATGAAAACACCAACAGGAACAAATTGCTACAACACCGCACACACACACACACACTCTAACTAGCGCACACTCCTTTCTGATGAAAGTCAAAATAATAAAGGAAATTATTTTCAGACAGTATGGAGAAGTGCGTCCACTGGTCTATAAATAAATAATTAAAGGTTGTGATAGTAAAGGGAGCAATACTGCCTTGGGTTTGACCTGTTGTTTGGATCAGCACATAAACAAATTTTAAAAAAAGACCTGCACTCTCACACACAGGCGCTTATGTGCGCTCTCCAGACTCAGTGTGTGGCGCTTTCTCTTACACCTTACCCCCTGACCATCGACCAAAACAAAAGATGGCAGTGCATAGCATTGTGGCTATATTTACCCTTTGGCTGCCTCTGTTCATGAAACACCACTAAGTCCAGCGGGTTGTTGAGGTGCTCCGCCACCTTCGCCACGTCATGTCCCGTCAGCCTGTTGACGCTGTAAATAGCTTCGTCCTCCAAGTCTGTCCAGTATATGCAATCCTGCATCCAGAGAGGAGATACAATGAGAAGCTTGATATTGTTCCAGAAACGTGTGCGGAAACACAACAGTGTTTTGTTTCCGTCAGAGCAGACAGCTTGTTTCCACATCTCCAATCACAGACTTATTGTGATGGAGACTCGTCTGCTCCGTTTCTGAAATGAAAACACATCCCCGAGTAACACTTTAAGATGATCTGCATACCACAGTGCATTTATTTAGACTAAAAGGAATAAAATTAGTTAATATGGTAAACAGCAA
Organism: Trinectes maculatus; assembly: GCA_016785345.1. NCBI lineage: Eukaryota > Metazoa > Chordata > Actinopteri > Pleuronectiformes > Achiridae > Trinectes > Trinectes maculatus. Next base: position 706,805 of record JAFBJQ010000344.1, on the reverse strand, counting down.
TTGTTCAGTGACATTGCACGGGGGAGTTCTGGAGGAACGTTCGAGATGAAAGGGTTTGGTAAACACACTCAGCCGTTTGCTGCTGAGATACACTGTATATGTAGATGCAGCCTAACAATGAGTGTTTGAGCAGCTTGGTTTCTAATAAGGCGATCATATTAATGGGTGTGTAAAAACATTGCCCTGGAGTGTTGAGTCAACATAGGAGCCCCAGATCTCTACTGGTCAACAGATTAGGACTTAGTGCTGCTGGTGAGCACTTTGCAAGGAAAAATAAAAATATATTTACTTTGATTTACCTGGAGGGGAAAAAAAAGGAATGAACATTTCAGGCTCAGACCTGTGAGGCTCGTCGCTCATCTTTCACTCATGAGACTGAATGTTTCCTCTCTCTCTAAAACCTCTTCACAAATGTCTTTAATGACACTACAGCCCATGGTTTCCATGGAAACTGCAGACTGCCTCATCCACGCAGACAGACACCAATTAAGATAAAAACAGGGAAAATGATAGTGAAAGAAAACAGAGAGACATCGAGACCCCAGGTCTTTTTTTTTAAATAAAACAATGTTCATGGTGGCTCCTGTTTGGATTTTTTTTTTTAATTCAGCTGAAACAGTTACATTTATATGTTCATCTAAAAAGGTCAAGAACCAGCAGAGGACTTCTGAGCTTCTCTCTGAGCTTCCCATCACCCCATCTCCATGTTCTCTCAGATCCAGATGACCTTTACTCATTTGACAGCAGCGCTGAAACTATGAAAGACAAATATCCTCCACATAGATAAAACAATAATCCAACCTATCACTCCATCTCTCACTCTGGCTGATTTTCCTCCATGTGTATCTCCGTATCTCAGACAACCTCAAACTCTGTTTTTCTCTGTGAGTCAGTCTCTACACCTGTCACCTGGCAGATCAGACCCGAGCAGGTCAATGCTCTTCAATGACAGATCAAGGTGAACTCTTCATGTGTTGATGGATAGAGCAGAACTCGTACACGTGCAGTGGCACCCGCTCTCCTGAGCACATGACGTTCAGTGCATCGCTTCAGTCAGAGCTGCCTGTCTGTGGTTGTCGGGGGGATGAGTGTTTACTGTATCTAAATGGATGGGAAGTGTTTTTATTGCCAAGGGGAGAGCAGCCCTTGATGACTCTGTCATGATTCTGTCCCAGAAGAACAAATGCTGGGGCCATTTGACTGATGCATCAGCCAGATGAGCTGCTGGTGCTCAGAAGTCAGGCCAGAAAATGACAAATGAATGCTCAAACAAAGCCGTCCCGCTCAACTTTTGAAGCCTTTGATTTTTTTTTATTTTTTTATTTTTTTGGTTTGATATGCATTCGTTGTCACCCCATGTTATAAAATATTAACGTGGGCTTGGCTGTGCCTGTTAAATTTGCAAAAAGAAAAAATCAAAACTTGTTAAGAGACTCTTTCTGTTAATCTCTGAGTATTAAAGTCTTTTCACTTATAAGATTGGCACCATCAGTGCCTGATTACATCAGTTTGTCCATTTAAGTCATTTTCTTATTTTGGTGCAGGGAGCCAGAGAATTTTGTTAAACGTAAGACAAATATGGCCATATTTTGTTGGAACTGTTAAAGGTCTGCAGTGCTGAGTTCATTGGAAAAAGACACACGCACGCTCTAATAACTTCTACTGTTTTCCTCCGGATCATATTTATTTCTTTTGGTCACATCCCTTTCACTTTCTCCCTCCCAAACACATCTCAACTTCTCTTCTCTCCCCTCCAGCCAAACAAAGAGAAGATAAAAACATGGTAATGATACTGAAGCTTGAGAAGGAGAAACCATTCGTCTCTGCATGTCTCTGCAATCTACATGTCCTCGGGGCTTGGTGTCTTAGCAGGGGGTGGACATTGACGTGACGGGTTTGTCTGCATGTGCTTGGCTGGGGTGGATTCAGACTCTGATATACTGAAGAAACCCTGTGTCTTTTCTCTGAAGAGGAAGGAAAAATGAGAACGTTGGTACTAATGTGAAGTTTGCAGATGAAGAGGTGGCGTGATTGTAACATTCACTCTGCTCGACAGGCCATGATCCATAAAACACACATTTCTCTGTTGTGATATGTGTTAGCTGCTCATAAGAGCCACTGTGGGAATGTTATGTTAATATGTAATAAAATGGGACTTAACATGAGATCCTGATTGTGAAGATGGAGACAGGGAATTAGTTTGATGTAAGCTCGAAAAGCTTCATCAGTTAACAAACTAGTTACTGATGAGATTCTTTCTATCAAATAACAACTGCAATTTTGTCATTCATCCAAAACCCCATTAGAAAATAAATTGAATCTTAAACGCATCTCCTGCATCATCTTTGACTGTTTTTTTTATCACTGCAAATCTAATGTTACGTTTGAGGATAGATATATCCAACAAAGTAAAAAGATAATAATAATGATGATAATGACACTTGTTTGATGTTCTATCGTAATGTGGTTCACGCATGACATCATGTGAGGCATGACATCATGTGAGGCATGACATCACATGATCACAACGGGGTTCATCCTCTGCTGTCTCCAAGAGAAGAACATGAATGTCAGGACATGTGCAGCCATGTGTGCAGACCGTGATTTAATCGGATATGGAAGATGCAGCAATATCTCAATTAGGAATTTGAATTAAAAAAAATATTATTATTATGATTACGGAAGTAATCTAAATCAAATCAATTTAAATGTGGTAAAATTGAAAACACTTTCCATCAACATGATCGTGTCAGCCAATGCTGCATCATCATCTGATGGATACAGTTAAGTATGTTCCACAAAAGAGCCTAACAAGCACTTCTCTGAGGCACCAGTGTTCCCAGGAAGCTAATTTCTCAGAGAAGACACCAACAGAATTAAATGACCAAAAAAAAGGGTCAGTGTTTCATTAGAAGCTCATAGGAAACAGGCTTTATCAGTCTGCTGGGACCAGGACCAGGACTACCTGCTGCACCACTGTGGGGTTTTTAATTTGTTCTGTATCACAACCAGAATAGAACAAAAGCCTGAGGAGCTGAGGGCTATTAATCTCCAGGGATGAACTTTCACTGCTGTCTGAAACATTGGTTTTATTCATCTCCACACACACACACACACACACACACACACACACAACTGGAGATGATGGATGTCCCCTGTTCCCTTGTGCTTCTCATCATCACAGTGTATGGTGCTGATCACATTTTCACCTCCCTCTTATTTCCCCTCATCTTAACTATCCTCCCAGACACCATCTCCACTTGATGGCCTCGAACAGACTCACTTACACCGGCCTATATTAACACACCCAAATTAGTTTCATTGATTGCTGTACTCTACTGTGACTCACTAAATGATTCACTAACTCTGAAAAGATCATTGTCTGTTGTAATTTAAAAACATCTCCATCTCGCACTCCTCAATGGTTTAAACCTCTACACAAAGAGGTTGTACTATTTATGCGTCAGTTTGTAACTGTTGGTATCATGTTGTGTATTGTATTATTAATAGTTTTATAGGGCAATAACCATTTGGTGTACTTACAAAGAATGTTTTTAAGGAAAGAAATCTGCAAAAAAAAAATGACGATTGCATATGATTTTATCTAAACTGCTTCCCATCATGACTATAATATATTTGATGAAACGTACAGTGGCTATTACAACATGTGGGCATGAACTAAATGCAGCAAGTAGCCAGAGGTTAGAACATCAATCTAAAAACCCACAACACTGATACTGGAGTCGTGTTTGTTCTTTACTTTAACCCTCCCTTACCTCAAACACGGTGAGGGCAAATGGATGTCCCAGGTAGTGATGGGAGGACAGCAGGACTTTGCGGTTGTCTCCGTTCAGATCCACACTGGACAGCAAGTGCAGTTTTGAGTCCACCCAGTAGAGACGCCTATTGGACAAGTCTGTGAAGGGAAGTGGGGGACAAACCAAGAAGAAAAAGAAAAGGGGGGAAGGAAATGGAGACGAAAGAGAGAGAGGTCATTCCAAGAGAAAAGGCCTGGGGTGAGTATGAACGTAATGGCCCAGCAGCTACACCATCAATCTTCCCTGACATGACAGCTGAGACCCTGCTCGGAGAAAACACAGATGTGATTGTAATATTGCCGCTTGACGTCTTTGCTGAGAAAATATATGTGCCCTTGTGCAAACTGATTACTCTTGCTCGACTTTATAAAGGGTAAAGCCTCCAATTGCGTTTAAGTTTGGACTTAGGTACGGTTGCTTTAGGCCACGGAGCAGTGTGGTGGTTAGCTTGAAAATGAAGACTGAATCGTATTTGACAGCAAAGGACATAATCCCAGGATGACTTTGTTTTTATAAGTGAAAGGCGGCACTTCTATATGGTCTGACAAAAGTGTTACATGTACCATTAAACAATATGTCAACAAAGCTGAATTAAACAAATATTATAACAGCATTAAAATGTTATCCTTAAAAAAAAGAAATGGCTGTAGATCAGAAATACTGTATCTGCCAGTACAGTTGGGACTGGGAACTATTTTTATGCTTCCACCCAACAGTTTGGACCATCGTCCACACCGACACATCAAAAACAATACATGTGTGACTTTCATTAATTAAGTGAGAATTTGTACATATTCTCAAGTCAAGTCGGTGGCGTGAACATTGAAAAAGATACTGATTTAGCACAACGGCGTGAACCCAAGACGCTGTGGCGCTATTTTCATTCACAGCTTCACCTCTCCAGACTCCGACAATCAGCTCCTCTGTTCGGAAATCAAAGTCCAAGGGAAAATAATTTGCCCCTACTCCCACAGTATTATAGTGCAACTCTCTCTTCGCCTTACTCAAAAAATAATTTGTTTTCATACAAATGCGGCGACACGTCAATCCCACAGAGTGAGGCAACTGTGCCTCGCTTTCTCCGCAGGCAAGGGCAGCTGAGAGAAATTGGCTGGGGCCGCGGAGGGAGTTGAACGGGATGATGGGAGGTATCGATGGCACAGAGCGTCTGGCTTATTAATTCAGAGGCCCGTGTCCACTGGCTTGATTGATGAGAGCCAGACACAAAATGAGCTACAACAATAAGAACTACTCAAGGTTGCAACAACCCGGGACTGTTTTCGTCTCTCTGCTCTTGCTGTTTGCCCGTTTGCTTCTTCTCTCCCTCTTTCTGTCGTTTGTGTTGTCTCTTTCCTTGTGGTGAATCGTTTCTGATCTCAGTCCAAAAGTAAAGTCACTATAATTTAGTTTTTTTTCCCTTACCCAGTGTGATTCCATTGGGCCACTCGATGTGTTCAGACACCAAAACTTGCCGGTCCACTCCGTTCATCCCGGCCTTCTCAATTTTGGCCTGACCTCCCCAGTCTGACCAGTACATGAACCTGTTGGAGGATGTAGTGACATGTTCGGTAGTTTGTTCATGTTCATCCAAACCTGGGTTCTTCTGTATGTACAGTATATCAGAGCAGTCTCTGTTTACAGAGTTGTGAAAAAAGACCTTTGGTGAGTGCAAGACATTCAAGTCAAAGAGAAAGGAGTGCACAGAGCAGAGAGCGTCACTTTATATCTGCAAAATACTGTTATGCTGCTAAAAACAACAGATGTCAGCAGCATCTGTTTGTAATGGTGTAGTAAAACTAGGAGTAGAAACTAGTAGGAAGTACTTTTAGACACATTGACGTTCTACAAATACAAGAATTGGCTCACCCTTGGTGCGGATCTACTGCGATGGCCCTGGGCTCACTCAGCTCAGTGTTTATCAGCATTTTCCTCTTCACGCCGTCTCCCGTGGCAACCGAGATGCTCTTGTTGCCAGAGTCGGTCCAGTAGATGTTCTTATGGACCCAGTCAACTGCAAGGCCCTCGGGTGAGTGGAGCGAGTCGATGAGCGTCACCTGCTCCGATGAGTCACTGGCCTTGTTGATATAAGCACTGGTGAACGGTGCAGGGCAGAGGTGTGCACGTCAGTGTTTTCGATATTATGAAAAATCCATTATTACAAACAGGCAGAAAATGTGAGGCAGACAAACATATCAAACACAAAAGTCATACTAGACTTGACATACTATACTTCTTTACTCTAGATAAGGCTATGTCAGGGGCACCCAAACCTGACTCCTCTGTAACCATATAAATGCCTCTCTCAGGGAGAAAGAGTTTGTCTTTATCTATCAGGAGCTCACAAAACCAACTTTTTTCACTCCTCCCATATGAGGCTGTCGCTTTTACTTTTCAATGCTTTCAATTTCCACAACGTTCACTAACACTTCTCTTCACATGGACCGTATACTTTTCTCCCACTTGTTCTACTGACACAATGTTACATTATTCACATGTTACATTAATGTGTTTAAGATCTGCACAGATAATACACAACTATGAAATAAATATTTGAATTCCCACAAATGTAGATTGAAAGGTATTACAATGTGACAGAATGTTTTTTTTTCTGAAGTTAAAGTGTGATGCACACATTTTAGACTAATTCAGTAATGGCTTCCTACAAAATACTGTCACAGACTCCTGGTATTATTCACCAAGTAAAACCAAGTAATACTTAGTTTTCTTTAGGTAAATATTCACATCGACTGGGATGAAGAGGATGGCTGGTTTAATAGAAAACCGGCTGCAGTGAGGAATAAGACATAGACAGACGAGTCCAGCACCACTGAGCAGATTGCATCTCTAATTGGCTGTATTATTGTCTGCAACAGATATTTCCATCATGCAGAGAAGTTAACAAGTCATCGACCCGTAGCATGCTAATCGCTCTGAATTAGTCTGCAAAACCACCGTCACAAGCCACACGCTCTGCTCGGCTATTTCTATTTGTTCAAAGGAACCTGGATCAGCAGGAAAACGACTCCACTGCAGAGGGAAATCAATCACCTCATTAGCAGTGAGATATAAAATATACAATTTGAAACCAACTGCAGACAATGGAAATTGTGACACACACTGATGATACCACCGTCCGATTAGACAGTAGTGACATATGACATATGATTCCAGCCAAGTCATTTTTACTAAGCACGTCAGTTGCTAATGTTTTGCACAAAGGTTAAAGGATTGTGCAATTGTGTTTTTGGAAGTTGATTAACAACAACATGTGCAGATGTGTCACCGTCAGCCCTGGGTGTGGCCATTTTATTATTATGATCTTTAAGGGATGGAGCCTGGAATGTAGTTTACTGTGAGGAACAATGACTATTCCTAATCCTAATAGATAAGCGCCTGCCGTCTCTCTAATTGGGGTAAACAAACATCAATAACACAAAAACAGCAGTGATCCTGGATTAATGTTACACTAAGATAATTAATTAAGACAGTTTTGAAAAACTGGAAAGGAAAATAACGACGTAAACAAATAAATCAAACACAACTAAGAACAACCAAGGATCAAACAATAAAAGTTAATATGTTCACATGCCAATCAAAGACACTGTGTGTGTGTGTGTGTGTGTGTGTGTTTCATTGCTGCTTTATCATGATGAATTAGTCTCTGTCACAAGCCCTTCAATGTATCCCTGTGTGCATGTGCGTGTGTGTAGATTTGCGTGTGTGTAGGTAAGTGATGGTGGTGATTATTGAAGCAGTGAAACAGGAGAGAGCATATGGCTCAGCTGACACGATAGAGGACACCCCCACACCCCCCCCCCCCCCCCACACACACACACACACAAACACACGCACACAGTGCATGCAGGTTTGCGAAGGACAAACAGCTTCACTCTTTGCATTGAGATGACACAGCCCTCAAGGTTTTACCAAGTCCTCAGGCTGGAGACAAATTAATACCAGTAAATATAACCAGGTCACAAATCATAGATACAATCCAAATAAGAAACACTAAAAACAACACAGCCTTTTGATCAGTGAGGAGCAAGCAAAGGGTCTATCACTTTGTAACACACACACACACACACACACAGACGGTGTGTGTCTGTCACACTAGCAGATGGTGTGACAAGTTGAAATGGACAAGATGGATGGACGGAGGAGAAAGATAGTGACAGAAAGATGAGGACAGAGTGTAAGCTAAATCTATGTACACAGCCATATGGGAACTTTACAGGTAACACAAATCATATGTACTGTACGCTGAGTGTGTATATATATAAATATATATATATACATATATGTACCTGTATATTTTACGATGAAATAAATCACACCAGAACATCTTGTTGGTGGAAACGTCCACATCCAGGGCCACGGCGTTTTTCAGTGTGGGAACCACTTGTGTGTATTCGCTCTTCAGCAGGTCAATGCGACGGATCTCGTGGCGGTTGGTGAACATCAGGTAAGGACTCTTTCCTGATGGAGAGGGAAAGACATTAATGTCACAAGAATTTATAAGGACGCCTGCTGGAGAATATTTTATGTCATTTATTTACAACTTGACACTGGCAGAATGGAACAGGGAGGCCACAGAGCTCAGGGGGTAGGTGCAGACCCTTTACAACCATTAACCTACTATTGCGACCCCTACAGAGGACATTTATCTTCCTCAGGCCACTCTCTACCAGACATGGGCCATTTTCAATACAGTCAATCATAAGTGTAACAGTGTACATGTGACATGGAAACGTTTTATTGATCTTGACAATGACAAACAAACTGCACAACACACCTTTTACTTCTGCGCACACACACACACACACACACACTGAGCCCAACAACTAGAAATAACACACTGTTCTATTTTCAGTAAGCCGATGAGTCAATTTTGTGTTTCTTTGTCTTCATACTCAGGTACACACAGTGCGTGATGTTTGCCGGCACATCAGTGACCTGAGGTGCAGGATGAACGTGAGCATGACTCAAGCGTTTGGATAAATCTCCTGCAGTCGACAAGGTCAACTTCATCTTTAGAACGGTCATGATCTGCCCGTTTCCCTCGGCCACAGTCTCCAGCCTCTTCTCACTGCTCCAGGCTGTGATGCTTATAAAGGTTGGTAGGACTTTGGTCTATTAATAGTGAAGATGAGAAGCTTTGCCTTGACATTTTTATTTCTGTTGTTCTACAAAGAGAAATTAGTACGGACTATATTTTCACCTTGAGATGAATTTGTTAACATATTTTCACTATTTCTATACTACTGCTTCATATGTTCATAGGTCTTGATGATAACAACATAATTTTCAGGTTGCAAACTGCCGAGAGAGCAAGAGAGAGAGAGAGCAAGAGAGAGAGAGAGCGAGAGAGAGAGAGAGAGAGAGAGAGAGAGCGAGCGAGAGAGAGAGAGAGAGAGATAGCGAGAGAGAGAGAGACATGCCTCAGTAGGTTTCTTCAGCCCAGGTTTACTATGGGCTACTGCACAGGGAGAAAATATTGCATTTCTACTACTGTCAGATTCAATCATTGTCCTCTGACAACTGGGTTTGTAACCATCATTTTCACCTGCTGAGAGAGAAAGAGAGAAGGAGGAAGACAGAGAAAGAGACAGAGAGGAAGGGGGGGGGGGCAAAATGTGAAGATGCAGACAAGATAAAAAAAATGTAATTAAAAGAGGAAGGAAAGAAAGGAGACAATGTCGAGTGTTGACAGAGGAAAACAAATCAGTGAAGGAAGAGAAAAGAGAATGAGGGGATGACGACAGAGAGTAAATATATATTTCTAATTAGTGTGCTAGAAGGACAGAGCTGGATCCAGACCATCAACACCTCCACTCTGTTTTTATCCCTCATCACTGTTGTCACAGCAATATGCTGTCTTCAAGGAAAAAATAAAAAGATCTGAGTTGCTTTTTTTTCTTCAGTCCATGCCGTTAGAGATGTCACCAGTAGAGCAGTATTTCCTCTCCTCAGTAGATCCCAGCAGAGTCACAGTCAGCTTAACAAGAACAGGGTCCCCTAGATATTTTTAATAGTGTCGCCAGTTTGGGGCCACTCTGTCCCGGCAGCTAATTAAGATAACATTGTGAAGAGATAAATATGGCCGGGGGAACAGCCTGCTGGCACTGCAGGGCCACTGGACTGATTTGCACAAAAAGCAGATGTTTATGTTGCAGAGAAATGAAAAGTGAGAGGAAATATCCAACATAACGACAGATGGAAAGGGCCTGGATAGTAGGGAGGAATTCTGCACGCTGCTGGGGTGTTGAGCTGCAGCTTGTTTTGAAAGTGTTGCATCTTCTTCCTCTAATAAAGGCTAATAATACTGTAACTTTTTGTGTGTCCGCATTTTAAACCTGCAACAATTATACAGCTTGAGAGGCTACTGTCAAAAAGAGGTCAGGACACCTATAAGAGGGAAATAGAGCAAGTCCATATATACATATATATATGTGTGTGTGTGTGTGTGTGTGTATACGTTATTATAGTTTTTAACAACACTGCCTGTTATTCTTTCATCTCTCTCTTTTCAGCACGTAGAGCAAACTACCACATTCTCCCCCTTATAAATAAATAATAACAACTCAAGCTGAAGACTCAGCGAGCGGTATCACACCCATTAAGGTGTAAACATAAAAACAATGAATATGCAATTAGTGTAAAGTATAGCTTCTTTTCAGGGAACTTAATGGACGCCGCTGTAAGCGAACACAAACACACATAAAATACCAGTTATAGAAGCAGGGAACCCACTGCAACCCAAGACTTTATTTTAATTAGGCCACAAGTGTAACGGTTTTATATTTCACTGAAAGAGCTGGAGATCAGCTGAACACAAATGCTATACACTTCTCTATGTGTAAGTTACTCATCTTGCATTAATGACAACACACACAAATAGGGAACTTAAAATCAAAAATGACATTGTATATTGCAATACGCCTCTAAAACAAACAGCCTCATGTTTTTGGAGCCTGAACTTCAATATGTGCGGATGATAACGTGACACATGTCTCATCCCATCTCATCGCAAAGCTCGGCTTTCCTCAGGGACAAGAGAGTTGTTATCCGTGTGTGAATATTTACACGGCTCCTCAAAATAACCATATGTCCATCCGTGTGACCAGACTCTAAAGGCCCAGAGGCATGTACGTGTGTGACTGTGCATACGTGTCTGTTTATAGGACTGGGTTTCGCTGGTAAACACAGCTTCATTAGGTCCACATTACCTCAGCTTGACAAAGCAGGCGTCTCTGTGGTTTACGGTCCCATCTCTATTTGTTATTTCCTCTGAATAAACAAAGCTCATCACACGCAACAACGCTGTCACAATTCATGTCTATTCAACTACCTGTCTCCTATGGTAATAACATGGGCAACAATCAACAGTGCAACAATGCAACTCCAAATGACTACAATGAGCAGGAAGATCATCATACAGTGCATCCATCTCTCTCTCTCTCTCTTTAATAAACACTTTGGCCTTTGACAGTAATAAAGATGCACATAGAGACAAACGAAGCAATCGATGCAGCTTTTTATGCCACTTAGTCTAAGCGTGAGGGCCTGTTTTCTCCTTCAGGCCCCCTCATTACCAGACCACTTCAGCCCACAATGACTCAACCCACGACCGATGGCGGTAATCACTAACACCACTCCTCCCTCCCTCCCTCTCTTCTTCTTCCTGCTGAAAAGTTCATTTGTCCGTGTAATCCGCCGAAGGTTCTGTCTCAGGTTTAAGTAAAGATGCGGCTGATGGCTGAGGCATTAACACAGCCATTATCCACAGCAAGATGTTAAAGTGTAGATCTCCTTAATCCTTAAATTCTTAGATTTAGAACCCTTCTTGATATTTTCTTATATTTTCTGGTCCTTTGGGTCTGTAGGTACATGTAGTACAATTTAAAAATGAAAATGTTACACAGAATTGAACTTTACATTTTACCAAATAAAGGTCTGAAGAATAAATGGGGGCACACGTGATTATCACCACAAAGGATTGTTGGTCCGATGTAAAATATAATAAAGAATATTTCATTGTCATCAGAGGATCACTACGCAGCACAGGCTTTAATTTGACAGGAGTAACAGGAAACGTTTACCAGCAGCTATATAGACGGTTGTTAGCACAGAGAATCGTTGCCAGTTGCAGAGTTCACCATCAGCTTTTCAAAAGACTGTGCATCTACATTTACATCAAACCTGAAACATTTTATCCAGAGTGACTGGCAACTGAAGGACAAAGACCGAAGCTTTAAGAGGATGAACGTGCCTCACGCTAGATGAGGGTTAAGCACAAAGGATGTTGCACCTTCTTGCAAACCTCTGGCCCTATGAGGTGAAGATGATTAATTGAATATGGGCTACACAAATGTCATGTGTGCATGTTGGGAAACAAGGACACTGGTTTCCGAGGCGTCTCTATGGATATGTGTGATATCCCTGTGTATCCCGGTTGCCAGCGTTGCTGGAGACGCAGCTAACCTCAGTCCATTTTTCAGGAACAATCCTGCCTGTTGCAGAGGACACAATTTTATTTTCATTTCTATGAGTCGTGGGATGTTTACCCAGGCCAACGAGAGCTGCACACCCAGGCTGTGTCCTAAAGTGACTGGGCAGCCCCCTTTCCCACGCAACACCCTTCCCTTGACACTGCAAGGAGAACAGAGGCAGCTGGCTGCGAACTTTTCATTAGTGAGGACTGCAGAAAAAGATGGCAAATATTTATCTTTGCACAGATTGAATTGCGGTGCCTGCATACAAAGCAAGCCACTTCTCCCTCACAGCCCCACAGTGTGAAAACATGGTGGGATGCGTAGTTTGGGTGCTGGGTGGGAGAGTGGGTCTCTTCGATTTGGTTGAGAACATTCATCTATGACTGTGTGTGTCTTTACCTGTTCAAATGAGTTTCCGTGGCTGTGTGTGTGTGTGTGTGTTTGTGTGCGTGATTAATTGCTCACCCACGGCCTTGCAGGTCTTAGAGGCAGGGTCCATCTCGTAGCCTTCGTAGCACTCACACTTATAATCGCCTTTGTAGTTGATGCAGATTTGACTGCAGGCGTCTGGATTCTCGCATTCGTCTATGTCTGCGGGGCAGATGTATGGCACAAAGAAATAGAGAGTGAAAAAAAACTCCCAGACATTTTTGTTTTAATAATGAGAAATAAAAGAATAGCATTCGTTTTTTTTTATGTCAGAAATCGTTCTCGAGAGACCCTGCACTGATTCCTCATTTTGAGTTTCTGGAATTAATGTTGCACAAAGACGTTCAAATAAATGAGATGTTCATGAATCCTCCGTTTGATAAATGTAAAAGTTATAACTTCAGAAACATTACTCTGATTTAGATCATATTCTCTTTTCTACGTATTTCTGCGATGACAAATACAAAGACTTTCCTGTCTAGTTAGTTAAGAATATCAAATAGACTCAGCTACCATGTGGTACATATGAGATTAACTGAAACAAAACAAGGCAATTTCCAATATTTGTGGAATTGCTTTTTGGCAACAACACAATAAACTGATGAATAAAACCAATTAGATCACAATGAGAACAGTCTTTCATGTTTGGTCAAGCTTGGCCACAAGACACGAAGCTCTGTCTGAAGTAAAACAAATCAATTTCTGTTTAAATTTCCAAAGTGCTTATTCATGCTCTGTATCTTGTTTACTCAAACGACTTAGAGACAAAAATGTAAAACAATAATTGTGGTCTTAGAGATTAGATCTCAGATACAAGATCTGGTTAGTTTTCATAATAACTATGCACCTTGATGCTGATCATGTGCAGTGTCTCCAGTAACAGTAGGTGTTAGGTGAAAAACATGAACGCTCATGTTTGCAGAAAGAGATGAATGATGCGCAACATTGCTTCTCATTGTCACTCCTTTTCTATATAAGTTTAGTTTTTGGTTTATTCTTTTACATTTATACAACTTTTCTTATTTGTATTCTGGTTTTCTGTAATTCTCTTATTGTCCTATATGCCATTGCGACTCCTCAGTAGTAGTTGTTGGTCAAAAAATAGCCCAAATTTAAAGCTGCTCCTAAATCCAGAATGTCTCAGTGTAAATGTTTATTCCTGCATGCAGTAATGTTTATTACCTGCAATAAAAAAAAACTGCTCTGCACTTGTGAGACAAAGCCTTTTCTTTCTGCTGCTGCTCTTTGTATAAGACCTTTGTGTAAACTGTACTTTCATTACATACACTCCGGTTTGGAGCTTTGTGAAATCCACAGCTCTGTCAAGGAAAGGGGGGGAAAATGGCCGGACAGGTTTTGTTTTAGAAATTTTAGTTGCTTATCCTTTTTTCTTTTTACCTCCACAAGTCTTTTTGTCCAGGAGTTTGTAGCCAGAGGGGCAGTCACACTCATAGCCAATTCTCCGGTCCCTGCAGATGTGGGAGCAGCCACCGTTGTTATCTGCGCACTCATTCAGGCCTGAAGAGGGGGGAAGGATGGAAGAAGGGTCGGTGACAGAAGAAGAGAGGACTTTTATATTACAGAAATAACTCCAGCAGGCTTTTGGACAGAAAAATCCTGCTGACGTAAGACACAAAGCAAGAGTGGGACAAAAACACAAAAACATGAAGATGTGTTTACGAGATATTTATATCGGGGCTGCTTGAGTGTGTGAGTGCTCCTGGCCCACAGGCTCAGGAACATGTACCAGCAAGTAAAGAGAAAGACTAAGTCTTCTATCACAACAACTATCAGCTGAGTATCTGTGTAATATTGAAAAAGTAATAGATTACTTTTGCTTGTACGTGCACTTGAGAAAACTTTTACAGAGGCATCACGATTTACTTCAATTGCGATTCCATGAGCTACTTTTACGCGATAGGTTTTATTAACTGGTGTGTTTCCCCCAGCTGCCTCCCTGTGTTTACAGCTCCACCACATTGCCTGTGATGTAAAGTCCGTGACTGAACATCGCCGAGTGGTAATTATTTATAGTGTGGAGATAATCTTCAACGGGTCCTCGTGGGTAACGTAGTCCAGTCACGTCTTCCCTGGCTCAGATCGCAGTACAGGGCTACAGAGGGCTTTGGCTCTTTGATCATAACAAGGCAGTTAAGAAATATCCTGATTCACTCCGCCTTGATCAAGTGAAGCTTCTGCTGAGAAACATGGACACCCACAGCAGTAGTAGTAGTAGTAGTAGTAGTAGTGGTTGATGAAGCCCAGGAATTAATTGATGCATCAGTGCAGTTACATCAGCATGTATGTGCGTCCATGTATGCTAATGCATGCATGCTAATAGATGCAATGAGTATGTGTGAGTTGTCTTACCACACTCCTTCATGGGCTCATCAGACCAGTCCTTGCAGTCTTTCACACTGTTGCACACTTTGCTGCCGTCAATACATTCCCCGTTCTTACAGCGAAACTTTCTCGGCCCATCACACTTTGTAACTGTGGAAAAGAGACAGGATGCAATAAAGTTTTACTTTATTACATTCACCTTTTTTTTCCCCCGACAGGAAAACATTACAACTGGAGATGTCCGGTAATATCGGCCGATATTGGCATTAAAATTATCGATATTGGAAATTATCGATATTTTTACTTTTTTAATGACACAACTTTTACACAACATGCCCATATTATACATACAACTCTTCAGCTACTTCTCCTCTAACTCAAAAATCAAAGTCAAAATGTGAGAGATGTGACGTATAGCTTTTGAGATACTTTTGTTTGGTTACCTGAATTGACTTAGTTTTTTTTGGGAGGGGGACCCCGCATATATCGGTATCGGTTGATATCGGCATCGGAAATCAATAGTCAATAGGAAATCAATCAATAGACAATATCACTATATCGGAAATCAGTAAAAAAGCCAATATCGACCATCCTTAATTACAAGCCTTTCTGATGAAATACATGTCAAGGAGATTTAAAGGTTATTTTAAATCAGCAGTTGAGACAAAACTATTTTCTGCATGGATACACTCAGTCTCACCAAGATGCAAACTGCTACAAGTTTGGTTTTTTTTGCAGACCACACTGATATGCAGGGAGGGAAAACTATTTACCAGACCATTTAATTAATTAATCAAGAATAGTTTTGTCTGGAATTTAGTGCATTTTCTGTGCAGCACATAAACTCAGCTGGTCAGTCTACAACACCTCTTTTCTGCCTGCCTGCTTTTCCTTTCTTTTTGTTTCTCTAACTGGTATTGCATATACAGGCGTGTGCACACGTTCTGGAAAACTGTTAAGAGCAAAAAAAATAAAAATAAAATAAATAATCGATTTCTTTTTCACAGATGCACATTACAACACTGGGTTTAAGTTAAAGTTCACTGCTTTTCCGTGTGCTGCAATATGGGCATGTAAGGCGAGACAGAAATCCTTGAGTAATGCAACTCACTTTGCAGCTGAGGACAAAAAGATGCACTAAAAAGAAAATAAAGGTTCAGCGTTTCCAAACAGCGTTTATGCATCCACAGGATTTGAACTAGAAAGGAGCCTGGAGTAAATAAGCTCCCTTAAGAGACACCAACTCCCATGGAAGCAATAAAAACATTCACTCAAAAAGCCCCACTCCAAAATGTGTTTATCCACACGCGTATGATACACAGAGTGTTTCAACTGCATGAGACATTTCCATCTGTTTGGTCAAAACCACAGAATATATTAATATAAAACATTTCAAACACACTGAATTCATTATAGTACTCGCCCTCACTTGACTCGTTTAAATGAGACGCATGCATCACATTAAATCTTTTAAAAAGTCTGAACTAAAAACAGCAAATTAATGTATACATCTAATTATTAAGCTGAATGTTTTTTTTGAGTGATGCTCAATGAGCAAAGCTTAATTGTCTATAAAAACAGCTATTGTTGATGTCATTATGTTCTACAGTAGCTGTCAGTTTTTCTTTGCCATATGTAGTGCGAAGTATAAAAAAAGAGGAGAAGAAAAACAAAACTTGACTGTAAACACGTGTTGCATACCACAAAGTGGTAATGTAACAGCTTAACATACAGAAACTCTTTGAATTCCTTTGCTCCCACTCTCCTGTCTTTCTTAATTAGCAGGTTTTAGTTGTTTATCGTGATCGAAACCAAATATAACCATCTGTGATATTCTCTACTGCATCCAGCCCAGTATTAACTTCTATTTATATTAATACTTAATCAAAAAAGATATCTTTTAATAATCTGAGGTGTAAATGTTGTATAACATAAGGGAGTTGTGCGGCATGTTGCATAGCTGCCTTCTTTACTGTACTGCTCTGGCACTTACCGTTGACACAGCCAGCCTCATCACTGTAATCTGGACAGTCGTGAACTTTATTACACTGCTTGGTGCCATGGATACAAGAGCCATCACCACACTGGAACTCATCGGGCCGACATGTGAGAAGGGCTGAGGGACACAAACCACACACATAGTAATAATTAGACAAGTCCTTACATTTTTATTTTGAAAAAAAGATGTCAGCTACGGTTGCATCTATGAAAAGATACAAATCTGGTTTACATTATACATATCCGCACCGTCTATGTGGAGATGTGCAAAGTACCTGCACAATAAAGTCCCTAATGGAAAAGAAAACCGAGCAGGCCTTCTTTCACTGTCTGAGGAAAATATTCATCCAGGGACCTTCTGAGTTTGTGTGTGTGTACGAGTGTGTATTGGCATTTGTTTCTGCTCGCTGTAAACTGCACAGGGCAGGTTTATTTAACTCATTCGTCTTTTTAACTAGCCGTTTAATTATTCATGTGTTGTGTTTTGGAATAGCTCTGCTGAGGGAACGGAGGTTGACAACATCTAGCTCCTTTGACACAAACCAACAACCGCACACTTGAACTCGCAGTGTGATGAGACTCAGATCCGATCAAATGCATACAGTACGTGTAGCTCCTGAGCGTGAAACAGTAAACAATGGTATGGAGACACATGGTGGCACAGACACATGTAAATCAGGCAAAACCAATGTCCTTGTCTAGATAACTAATGCCGTTATCTTACTGGGTTTGGTCTTGTCCATGCATGGCTGTTTCCTTGTGTGATTCACCCAAATAAAATCTTAAATCACAAACATGGATAACAATAGATTTGATGTTATATAACGAGTTAGGTAGTTTAATAATTACAGGTTATTATAGCAGATTTGTGTGGTACTAAACACATTATGCTACTTATGTGGCTTAATATGGCTAAAAACATACACACATGAGGAAATCATTTATTATATAACGGATTTAACAGTAGAAGAAAGAAAGAAAGAAAGAAAGAAAGAAAGAAAGAAGGAAGAAAGAAAGAAAGAAAGAAAGAAAGAAAGAAAAGGTAAAGACCATGATGTCTTATGAAGCATGTTTTATAGACCTTGAAAACACGAGATTTAACTTTTTATTGTGCCATAAAAGATGGAAGTGGAGGCAAGAAGACCGATTTAAGGACCAGGTATTTTGGTTTGAGCATTAAAATCTCGCTCCAGTAAAGCTCTAATTTTGGCACACCACATTTAACCTCACTGTCACATTATATTAAACACACACACACACACACACACACACACACACACACACACACACACACACACACACACCCCTAGTGTGTGTGTATATATACCCTAGTGTAAGTGTATATATACCTAAAGTGTGCAGAAATAAACTATACAAATAGTCACTAGCAGTGTATTAACCCACCATGAGTGTGATTCTTTTTGCTTCAGCATTTTCTTGTGCACAAAATCCTGCATATCTGGGGCCGGATCTGTGACCACAGGTGTTTTCTCTAGTTATTTATACTTATATCTGTTAAAGCCTGGTAGAGGCATTTATTGTGTGTTTTTTTATGGGCATGTGTGCGTACGCTTGTATCATGTCGTAAGTGTCACGCCGTTTTCATCTTCCAGAGTGGTGTGCAAAAAGTGTGAAGAGGGGACCAGATGGGAGTCTCGCTTGATGATGAAGGACCCTCTCCTCCCACAGATCCATGCACACACACACACATGCTCGCACAACAAACACATCCAGGCCAAACGCATACTCAGATGTTGTCCTCCTCCTTCTGGAGATCACATGGTTGCATGGCAACACACTCTGTGGATCGTCGTGATAAAGTTTGCATTGATCTGCCGTCAGTTATTTTGTGGCACAGCAAGATTTGTCACATAATCTCTGCCTGCAACACGCTGCATGTCAGTCTTTGAAGTGTGGTCTTTCATGTGTGGGGTGCAACACAAAACGCCATTGATTCACGACAAAATGAGCAATACCAATAATCAAGCCTTCATTAAAGGCGGTATTGTGTTTTTATGTCTACAACACCAACTACAACAAACTTACCTTACTAACGCCTACTGCACATAGCCAGATAAAGAACATAAAATAACACTACAATCGGAAAACACGTTGCCTCATTATAGTTCACATTGCAAACGTAATTTCAAGTGGAATCTGAAACAGAAGCTGAAAATCATTCACTTGACAGAAACTACTCTAGCTGTTCATTTTAATTTGCACTTGCACATTTATTCACATTGTTATTCTTCACAAAAAAAAAAAAGACTTACGACAGTTCGCCTCATCGGATTTATCCTTGCAGTCTGCATCTCCGTCACACTTCCAGTTCATGTGGACACACTCCCCACTCCCACACTGGAACTCGCCCACAGGGCAGCGAGGTTTCTGGGGCTCCGTCCTTCGGCTGCAGCGCTCCATGGACTCATCAGACTTATCCTTGCAGTCCGGGTCGCCGTCGCAGCTCCACAAGGCCGGGATGCACTCGGAGTCATTGCAGCGGAACTCGTGCTGTCCGCAGGTGGGCGCCGAGCATTTCTCCTCATCGCTGGCGTCCCCGCAGTCATCGTCGCCATCACACACGAAGATCGGTGCCAAACACTTCCCATTGCGGCACTGGAAATCCTTGGAGGGGCAGGCCTTTGCGTCTGCAAAACAAACAGGAAAGATGGATTAAAAAAAAGGGTAAACATCAAGTGATTTCTTTCTTTTTCTTTTAGTTTTTCTATTTTGATGTTTTATACAAGATGTGTGATCTGCAACATTTAAAACAGACATCCCCTTAAAAATCCTTCTGTAAGCAGACACTATGGTGTGTGGGCGTAGATGAGGGAAAATGTGAGGACAGATGTAGTTAACTTATCACTGCTTATATTCAAAGTCCATGGGGGAGCAGAAATATATGAAGCAATATTTCTTCCTTCACCTCCTCTGGAGATGGAATGAAAGACAGTGTTAGTGTTAAAGTTTAGACTGAATGAGCTTAGGGCTGTTTCATATCTTTCCTTCCTTGGCTCTTAGGTTGTGGTGTCTTCACACATCTGTGTGTGTGTGTGTCTACATATATATATGTGTGTGTGTGTGTGTGTGTGTGTGTGTGTGTGTGTGTGTATATATATATATATATATATATATATACTGTGTGTGTGTGTGTGTGTATTCAGAAGGCAAAAGAACAAATGAGGATATACAGTAGAGTACAGTACAATAAAGTGAAAACCTGTGTTTGTGTCGCCCCCCACATCCCACAAACACACACACACACACACACAGAACACCAAAGGGACTCATTATGATAATAGGCTATTGGGTTCCCTGCTTGCTATTCCTGCTAGCATGCTAATCATCCCCACTCAGATCTTGGTAATTTAATTAACATTAACACATCAACAACATCAGCTGCTTTCCAGCAGACACTCAGGTGATTTGGGGGTCACGTCAGGTGTTTGTATAATCAAACCCCTGAGCATTGTGTCAAACCCCTGAGTGTTTTCCATACAAAACAGCGAGAAACTTTTTAGTCTTAAAAAACAAAAACATATTTTGCTTTATCCCAGAGGCCAGCAATATGTTAGATTTAGCACCTTTGTTTTTAATGGTTTAAACGAGATAATGGGATTATAATCAACCAACTTGGCAACAGTGTTATGTTACAAAGAATTAAAAAAAAAAGAGATAAAACCCTGATAAAATCCTACTTAATCCAATAAAGTTATACACTCTGTAGAATTTGACTACCGTAGGGGTCGAGCATTTCCGCTTCCATTTTACATAAGTAAACACAGCTGTGGAGGTGCCGGCAGGCTCTGCAGCACCTCTCTCTGTCTCTCTGCAGCGCTGAAAGACAGAGCGAGCGCTCAGCAACTCGTTCTCGTGTGACGTCTGTACGTATTTACGGGGCAAACCGCTTAATCCGAAACAAGGAAGTTCACGGGAGATGTGTCATAACTACGAAAACGACGTAATTCGCGACCGACGTAACTCGAGGACCCCCTGTATACACTCTGTAGAATTTGACTAAAACAAAATTTGCAAAAATACTTGAAGGAATTAGATCTTTTGGCAGTTTCAGTAATTAAACATCCACCCACCTGATTACTGATTACTCTTTCAATTACAGTTTTACATGGGTAATTAGTAATCTGTAATTTACTACATCTTGATAGTAACCTCTCCTACCTGTGTGTGACTGTGTTTACCTCCAGCCCTCTATCCATCCATCCACATGCCCTCAACTGGACAGCTAATAGATGGAGTAGAAAGATGGGGCACAGCTCATTGACCTTGATCTGAAGGACAACTGAACTCACTTCCTGCATACAATGGTCTACAGCAAGCAGCTACACATGCACGCACACACACGCACACACAAAAATATATCAACGTCGCCTCGACTCAAAAACCTTGCACAGGCACACACATACACAAAGGCCTTGCTTCAACCTTTGTGTTCGACTCACTACGTTTAATGTTTCTGGAGCGTGGAATCCAATCAGACTCTGGTCTAACATGTCAGCCACTGAGCCATGATGAGGGAGCGCGTACAAGTGTGCACAGGCATACACACAGTTTCACACACAGTTTCACACACACACGTCTACAAAGCCAGTTTCACCAGGTGTTCCTGTGAGAGGCGAGCTGAGGATCACAGATGAACTCCAACAACCAGAGATGGAAATGAAACATTAACTTCACAGCACTGTGGAAAGTGCTGCAGTGAGACAACAGAAGCAGACTCCCTCGACAATCAGCTCAAAGCAGACAGCAACACCGAAAGGCATTTTAGTGGAGACTGGGCCTAATGGGCCGTGCAATAGACAAGCAACATGTTCATCTAGTCTATGGAATATCAATATGTATGCCTTATCTTTCACACGAGACCATCAATAAAAAAAACAAATCCGTGTTGAGTCAAGCACGCACTGTGTACTGTCAGAGACACAAGCATAACAGCAAACAAATCGCCATCTATTTGGTTTATTCATGATGATTCATGGGGGAAAGGAAAACTTCAAAAGAGGAAATATATGTGTCTAATTATCCAATATTTTTAAATATTTTAAAATTCTAGTCCAAAATGTTCCTGTACTATATCATCAAAAAAGCGGGTGTTTGTATTCACTATATTATTCCAAGTGACTTAAGACAACTGATGAACTGAAAGTAATGGTGCAAATTACACATTGCTTCCTACACAGCATGTCAACAGCTCACTGACAACATCTGACTCATTTCACCACATTCATCCTTCCCAGTGTTTATTTTACAGCAGGTACAGCGCTTAAGTGCCACAATGTATACTGAATAAAAGTGAACGAAATCACATTTTATCTCATATCCTTGCACAGTCACAAGTGTGTATGTACAGTCATACAAGCGTGTATATGCAGTTTCCTTAATAAAGCGTTTGTTGTGTATCTTGTATGTATTCTTTATCCCATTAAACAGCACACTGTAGGAAGAATAAGAGTACCAGAGGTACTGTCATCTCTGCACCTTTACATCTTTCACAATATGCAGGTGTGTTGTACAGACCTATACGCGTTAACCTGCCACTTAGATGGAGTCATAAACCCGAGGAGCTGTGACGGTGAAGTGGGGGGAGGACAAGAGGGAGGTGAGGCAGTTTAAGATTATGCTTTTGATGCATTGCATTCTGGGGCCCAGAGGAGCCCTCAGAGTGCACATGCATATGTGTGTATGTGCGTTCAGACAGACAGACAAGTTCACAGACAGTCCCTCTCCAGGGCACTCACAAAGTGTTTATCAGTGCTTTGGCTACATTAGACACACAAGTCGTGCGCACACAGACACATACACTTGTGACCACCAGACAGGCGAGCCCTAAGCCCTCAGCTCTTTAAGTTGCTGGAAGATAAAAGTGATCCTCTCTTCCTAACAGAACCGACAGATAGAAGAGAAGGAATTCAAAATAGATTCCTCACCGACTGACAAACAGAAGGCAGCTTTGGAAAAAATGTTTCTTTCCGACCTAATGGGATTTGCAACACACAGATCTGATGGCATGGGTTTGGAGTGTTGGTGGGAACCTCATGTCAGTCATTTGTTTTGGTTGGAAGATATTTAAAAATCAAAAGATGTATGAAGACATACCGGTGATAATCGAGAAGCCTACTTTCATTATAAGCATAAATGTGTTATAGCAGCACAGTGTAGTCACTAAAACCATATTATGCTCAGTGAAATATGGTCACCCCTCTCAGGGACTGAAACCAAAACCTGCTGACACAGCAAACAACTCAGTCTGTGTTAGTTTAAAACTTGGTAGAGCAAACGTCCCATAACTTGCATAGCAAGTGACACAGAAAATGTCATTATATGTAGTTTCAAACATAAAATAATCCACGATCAATCTCGTTTGGAAAAAAATATCCAGCTAGAAACCCAGAGTCTCATATGGGGATATTAAATTTTACATAAACCCAACAAGGGCAGGACTATACGATTATATTTATAGTTCCATCCCTCTGCCATCTGACAGCTTTTAAGACTTGATTATTAACTGCGATCATGGGGGACTGAGTGTCTGCGTATGTGTGTGCTGCTGGTGTGTGATGGATGTCCTCGTGTGCCTCTGTGTACATGTGGGTGTGTGCATTGACATAATGTGTACGGTGGATGCTGTGTGGCACATTTGACCACATCATATTTCACAGGATTTATACCGTTAAATGAAAAATGCGAAATGTCTCTCACTTCAAACACAGCACCACGCTTACCAGTTCCCCCTGCCTCCTTCACACACCCACACACACGCGCACGCACACACACACACACACACAGAAAATAATTCAATTCTCTCACATAATTGTTGAGTGGTAAATCAATGAATGCTTTACAAATAGGTCATTTTGATTGTTGTGATCTCATCTCTGTCATCTCTACAATAAACACATAACCCTGCATTTTATCACGGGTGCTGCATCCTAATGATGTAATTACCATTCTAGATGGACTAATCATGACAGACTTGTTTTTTTCACGTCTCTCCGTCTCTACAACCACACTTTGCTTTCCCTATTACAACGTGTCCTTGAACAATGCAATATTCAGTCTTCTCAATCCACAGGCCAGCATTAGAAAACCCACAATCTCACCCTGATGCCAGACTAACTTCTGTTACATGTTTATTTTATTCGTCTGCTTTCGGAAAAAAGATGTACTGTTTTTCTAAGCTGAAAATGTTGATTTGCTGTATAACAGCTACTTTGTTATTCTTTCAACAACATTTTCAATTACTCCATGTGTATCAATGACTGTTACATTATTGCTCTGTTTTAACATTGATCAAATTTCAAGCCGTCATCGCCATGTGAGATTGAAAATATGAGTGTGTGTGGCGTGCAGGGGGAAAACATTGTTGGGTGGTTGAAGAGGAGAGCAATGCTGCTGAAGTCATGAAAGAAAATGGCCCCTGCTTGAGTCTGAAGTCAGTCCACCTGCCTCTGGGTGAACAAGTGAGCCTGTTTGTGTGCTGGCATTCGATTACGTTACACCTACTATACACCCACACAGTGAGAGCAGTCCGAGGATAATAAATGAATGGGAGAGTAATGGGGAGCCACTCCGGGACATGAGGATACCAATCGCTGTCTGTGCAGTGTAGTGAAGCAAGACAAAAGAGGACAACACACCACTACAACCCATTCTGTATAACTATACACACTTGTTCATATATGTAAACGGACATATACATCGACAAACTGTATGTTTTGTGGGTGGACACCTGTTCCCATTAGACTGAGAATAAAACGTGCGGGCACACACACACACACACGCACGCACACACACACACACACCCCTCTCTCTGCCCTGTCATAAAACACCAGCTAACATGGGCATCGATCCAGCAGCAGCTTGCTGTAACATAGCAGCACAGGCCGATACGAAAAGAGCAACAGGTCCCTGGGGCCTGCAGGAGCCTGTCTGTCTGACTAGTGTGTCTGTCTGGCTCTGTCTTTCTGTTTGTCTTCCCCTCTGTCTGTCCTCAACTTCTACATGCAGCAAGTGTCTGTGAAGCGAGTACTGACAATGCAGAGAGAAAAGAAACAATACAGAGCGGTGCCATATGGAGGCTTATGTTAGACAGTGGGTATTAACTGGAGCTATGAAGGTGCTGGTCGATGTAATAAACGTTGCTCCATTATATTTGTATGATGCCAGAACACACAATGCATTTGTAAGCATGCTAACAACTGACATGATTATAGTGTTTCAATAGTGCTCCGAGGATCAGAAGCCTGGCTGACTATTATAAACTGTTAGTTTAGTACACATAGCTGTAAGTACTAAAGACGGATGCCACACTGCAAACATAAAGGATATTTAATTTGTTTACATAGTTTTCTTATTATATATTTTGTGTAGTTTCTTTTTCCTCCACCGTAGCTTTTATTTTTTTCCCCAGGTAAAGACTTTAAAACACATAAAACATTAAATTGATGTTAAGAGAAACATGTTTTGTCTCCTGTATCCTGTAATTTCATCGACTTAATTAGTTAATCTTCACTTTAAAACCTGACACACATTTTCTTGTTTCTGTCAACAGGCACCTGTGAAGCATTGAGGGGTCATTGGAAAAACAAAGCTGCATAATCCTATAAGTGTCTGTTGATAATTTAACTGCACGGTATTAATTAACACAATCCAATCTGTTATCATTAATAGTTACAGTGGTTGGTGAGTGGTGGGAAAAGAGGATCTCTTGAATTGTTGTGTTCTAAAGCTACACTCAAGAAAAAAATATACAGAATTATTATTCAACAGACACATTAAAGCCATCCGTCATGACAGCCCCCCTTATCCCAAACATGGAAAATTAAGTTTTACCTGCACACACGCACACACACACACACACACACGCGCACACACACACACACACACACACACACACCCTTAAGCATGCATACACACAGCTAGCTTTGGATGTGTGCCTGAATAAACATGATTTCACATTAACATAAATTAAAGGCTCATAAACTTTCTTCTGAGACCTCCTCCAAATGTAATAAAGAACCTCTCTTCCTGGATCCATGTTTTATTCAACATTTGGATATGCTCAATTAGCATCCTTAATTAACGTTAGCTGTACTCCTATTGTAGCTGCCGCAGGGTGGAGATGCTGCAGAGGGAGGAGAGGGAATCATGAGGTGGAGATTGCATAGATACGATTTAATTGTGGCAGATGTACATTATCCTACACATTAGGTGAATGAATGACTGTGTTTGTGCGAGGTACAGTATTATTCTGTATACACACTTTCTACACTGCCATGTGAGCATTATCATACACAGTGTAATTTTCTATGTATAAAAACTTTTGATTAACAAGTCACCATTATATAACATAATAATAAAACCTGCATATGTGTTTGTTTCGGTAACTAGTCATTCGAGAAGTGTTTTTTTTTCCATTGTCAGTTGTGCTCAGACTGCTTTGTTACAGAGCTGTGCTCCTTTGTTTAGTTTTTTTTTTCTATCTCTCTCTGTGACATCCAAAATCAATTTTCCAACGACAATACAGCAAGAGCATGATTGGGTTTTATGGTGTGTAAAATGACTGTTGGTTGAATTTGTTGTTATACATCACCTGTTTTAATAAATACACAGTGTGAAGAAAAAGTCAGATCAATATGCCTGATGTTTATCTTTTATATCCTTGAGGTAATGAAATGTTTGTTTTTTTATTTACAAACTTATGTATTTCTCTTCTCATTTGTTTGTTGCACCATTGTGCTTCATGTTGCTGAGTCAACTATTGTCAATTTTAAAATTGGTTTTGGTTATTATCAAGGCAAATGCAATATATATATGGTGCAATTGTTGCCTTTTTAATTGAATGAAATGTTCTTTATAGTTGTTGACTGTGTTTGCATAGCAGATGAAGTAGCAGGTAATAAAGGTGAAGTATTGCGATGTCATCTAATTCCTGGTTTGTTTGACATGTGTACAGTTCAGTTATTATTAACTCTGTCTTTGACACAGAGACAGAGTGTTTCTGTTGAAGTGGACTTTCATGTGCACACACAGATCTTTTTTTATGCACACCCGCACACCCACAAACACACACACATAGATGCACGCACAATGCCTCTAGCAAGAAATCAATTATCTGTGAGAACCCTAATAAATATTTTAAAGTTGTTTTAACCACTTTACTTTTGGGACCAATAATGGACACAGCTCACACAAGTCAGGCAGATGAAAGGCAATGGACAGAAGACATGGTCTCTGATTGCCCTTGGTGTCAGTACACAGGAATTAAAAGAGAATGAATAAGTAGAGGTGCATGTGTTGGTGCAAGAAAGAGAAGAGAGTTAGCAACGTTTCCTAAAGGCAGCTTATATTATACATCAAGGGGGAGGCAGACATCAGAGAGACAGAGATAGTAAGTGAACGGTGCAGCGGCAGCTGAGGTTACAGGACTAAATCAACATTGACTTGCTTTCATTTAGCCCCAGCCACAAACTCCCTAATGTGATCATGCTGCGTGCTCGGTAAGAACAACCAGACAGAATGGAGATGAAGAATGAGGAAACGAGAGAAAACTCTCTGGGAAAATCAGGACCTGCACCTGAGGGAAAGTAAAGAAAAGAAAAGTGAAGACATCTCAACCACCTGTCAAGACAAATTTGAACATAACTTTTGAATCGGTGCAAAATTGAGATTTTGTGCGTTTGTATCGGGTAGGTGTGCGTGCAGCAAAAGCTCTGGGTCGGCTTTGTAAATGTCAGAAACATCTGTCACGGCACAAGTGGAATCTGTCAAGAGCTATGAGAGCAGGATGTGGGCTCTTGATCACAAACACTCTGGAAATTAAGATTTCACAACTTCAATATGTTGACTATGAATTCGTAAAGTGTAACATTTTACGTATACAGTATGTGTATGCTTTGTGTTGATTTTTGCACAATACGGCGGGAGAGTGGAAAATGTAAATAAAGATGGTAGTTTCACCCAGTGAATTTAACTGTATCCAGGAGCTACCTTACAGTGTGTATGCTCATGTATGTGTGTCAGTAACTACAGATGCACGTGCACGTGAATTCATGCATTTCTCGCATCACTTGCTTAACATGAGAATGAATGTCACAGTGCCTGAGGGACAATGGTAACATTATAAAAACAGATGCAGTACACACACACACACACACACAGAGCTCATTGCATTGTCAGTCCACTATAACCTCTCTGAAAGTCTGAAACTCACCACCCATGTATATCATGAAATTGTCTGTATATACACAGAGTTGTTGTTTTTTTCCTTAAGGTTTAGAAAAGGGCATATATGACATGCAATCTATATACTTCAATAAAATGCTGTGTGTGCATGTGTGTCCTCGTATAGATGTGTCTGTCAGCGGTTTAAAATCAATAATGCTTGAGGTTAGGTGTTTTACGCTGATGGAAATCAATGCCATTTCATAGCTCTGATACCAGCTGCGAGTATGTAGTATAGAAAACACGACAAAAGAGATAATGCACTGAATATAATGGTACAGAATTGTGTAAGTTGAAGCACTGTGGGTGTATGTGGAGATCTGTGGCTGCTTCACAAAGCTATTCTGAAAATGTTCTATGGAGCTTCTCAACAGACTGGACACATATGAACATTTGATGATTTCTGCCCAGTCTGAAATATCCAACACCAACATATGACAGGCAACCTTACAAAGTGTTTCCAGCCAAAACAGAAACCTGGGTAAAGCATACTGCGTTTGTGTTGATACACTGTGGTTCTCAAGAGGATGACAGGTGCAAGTATAATTGGCTACATTTCACCAGCCTCTAATCTACAACCCCAGACGTCACTGATAATATTCATAATGATAAGCTGTTTGTGCACCATGTGTGTCTAACTATGAAAACACTCAGCCACACCCCCCACATACTGGATTATGGCTTAACACTGTAATCTACTGTATGTTTAGCACAGTTTGGAGGGATTCAATATTCTAATCTAGTTGTACTAGTAGTACTGAAACAAGAGGTGATCTAACACTATGTAGAAATAATATCAGAGGAAACTTCAAATTATCAAGTTACTTCCTACTCCTACACTGTCTTTTCCAGACATTTTCTTTTTTGTTAATTAAACCCTTGTTGTCCCCATCTAATTAAGACTTTTTCAGCGACAGGAGACTTTACACTGTCGTCAGTTTGCAGAAAAAAGTTGCCTCATAGTTGAGACATCACTGAGCTTTTTTCAAGACTGAAAGACAAATATTAAGTCCGGTCATAGCTGCAATAATAAAAACAGACCACCCACAGTTACATCACACTCCGTAAACTTACCTGCAGCGCACTGCTCCTCGTCTGCTCCGTTCTCACAGTCCCTTTCTCCATCACATCGCCATGACAACGAGACACATTTGCTGGCAGCCCCTCCGCAATCAAACTTCTCTGGCGGACAAGTCTGTCGGCCTGTTGTGAGAGGGTGGTGGTGAAGGGGGGG
This sequence comes from Trinectes maculatus, assembly GCA_016785345.1. Classification (NCBI taxonomy): domain Eukaryota; kingdom Metazoa; phylum Chordata; class Actinopteri; order Pleuronectiformes; family Achiridae; genus Trinectes; species Trinectes maculatus. Next base: position 677,250 of record JAFBJQ010000344.1, on the reverse strand, counting down.
TTACAGAGAACGCAGGAGGAATATTGGGAAAGGAATGGATAAAAAAAGGGGCAGAGAGGGATAAAAAGGCAGGGAGAGTAAAACGGAAAAGGAAACAGGGAGGATGCAAAAGATAGAGAGAGAAGGGACAGCCGGTCAATGGAACAGTTTGATAACTTAGTTATCTTGTTGCTCAAATCGATTCACCCTCATGGGCCTGCAATTAAACTAGGGACAAAACAACAGGGGAACAAAGAGAAGGGACACTGTAACGCAAACACAACCAGGAAAATACCCACAACCACCCACCCACACACACACACTGATGTCAATCAGCCAGGGAAATAAACTCAAGCACAAAAAGTACTATTTGATGGGTTTGCTCATTTCTGCTCATTTCTATTATCAGTTAACGCGTGGCTTATGATTTTGATAAGGTGATCAACAGGAAATTAATCAGCAACTGGCCTGATAATTATTTTAATTTTAATTATAATTATTCAGTGGCTTCTTAAATATGAGTTCTTCATTTTTCTACATGGCACGAACCAACTTCACTGTGGTTTTCAGTGACTGTGAAAATTAACAGTAAACGTTTCATCGGTATACAAAGGTTTTTTTTACTGCATCAGAAAGCAACTTTGATAAGATACCTTTGTGATTTCGAATTAAATCTCTCTCTCTCTCATACACACACACACACACATACACAGAGTCAGTGTGTAATTGAGAAAGTGGTCCCTCTAGGTAAAAGCCCATTACAGTAAAAAAGGCCATTGTTCCTACATGTGTAGCCCATGGGGTTTGTAGAGGTGGGAAAAATACAACCATTCAATCCATCAAATTTATACACTACCCACAGCAAATCCCGGTCCCTTCTCCCAGCAAACTACTGCAGTCCCTAACGCTGCATTATTCACAAACACACACATACACGCACACACGCCATTGGGAATCTTGGCTGAGATTACATTGCGGAGCTGTGTCAAACTCCACTACATCAATTATACATATTTGACCACCAACATGCTTCTTACCAACCAGGCAGCCAGTGTGTGTGTGTGTGTGTGTGTTTGTGTGTGTGTTGTTGCCACAGATCAATGGTACCTGTGGGATTTGCCCATTTCAGGTCTCATTTTATTCTTTATTCAGCTTCTATTTTTTTCCCTTCTTTTTTTGTTTTTACAGTACAATATAAATTCCTGCCATTCAAAGCGCTGCCCCTTGTGGAGGGACGCTGGGAGTTTTAGTCCGAGCCAGGGATTTTCTCCAACTCTGCAGTTTAGGTTGCCAAATTCCACAATAATGAAAGAATGGTTACTTTCATTTATTTTTCTGAGGGGCTTCTTTAGCTGCTGGAGCTCAATTGGATGACCACTCCCGCTCTCTCCATCCCTCCCACCACTCCTCCACCTCCTGAATATCAGGCTCTTGTCGAAGCATCTTTTCAACGGGTCTCAGCTAGATGAGGTTTCTCTCGGCCTTTAAAGAATAAAAGCCTGCTGTGAACCCCCTTTAAGAGAGTGACTTTGCCAGCACCACATCAGCACAGTCTGGTTATTACTTTGAAGGGGACAGAATGGACTGTGTGTACCAGGAGTGTGTGAATATAGTAAGGTGGGATATGAATTGTCTGACAACTAGAGTTAAAATCAACAGACTGGAATGTGTGACCTACAGATAAAAGCATGATATTGGACTTATGTTTCATACTATTATGTCGGTGTGCGTTGTTTTGTATGGGTCAGCAGAGTCCAAGAGCTACTATCAATGACAATATCTCTCTAATACAAACCAGTGCACAGAAGCACACCCACAGGGAGCCCGTCTGATAAGTGTGTGATTGACAGCTGGGTTAAAAGAGAAGAGAAGAGAAGAGAAGAGAAGAGAAGAGAAGAGAAGAGAAGAGAAGAGAAGAGAAGAGAAGAGAAGAGAAGAGAAGAGAAGTTTCCAGCTGTTTATGGATTCCTATTTCTGATGCATGAAAGAGAATTAAACTATACTTATACGATACAGTATATGATGACTGAGGCAACAAGGGCAATGAGGACACAATGCACATAATCATCATTATAACATAAAAACAGGGAACACAATGCTGATGCAGTACTTTGTCACCACACTAACAGCATCATGCTCAGTAGTTTCTTCAGGAGCATCTGACAGAATGAAACAGCAGAGTTACACAAACCCCTGCCACTTAACGTCACGGTCTGAGCTGCGTGTGAAAGTGACCTGATGTAAGCTGAAACGTTATGTGGATATTCTGATCTGGCCGGAATGTTCGGGACAACCATGGAGCTGACCTCTGGAAACACGAAGTGAACTTTCAGTGAAAAAGCAGAGCTGCTCAACAAACTGTTAGTCAGCAAAAAGCAAAAAAACAAAAACAACTCTTGGCTTCAAGACAAGTTTTTTTCCCCCAACATTCTTATTCTTAGAGGCTTGAAAATTGTGCAGTGGATGTTAAATAGGGTTTTCTGGTCCCGGGGTCAGAAAACTCGTTTGGCACATAAGGGACGAAACAGTCTTATAATTGAGGGCCAGAACCAGAAGTGGTACAGACTTGTTATTCGCCTCACGTGTCCTGCTTAAGTGTCTATTATGAGCGGGCTATAGGGCTGGACTGAACAAGGCCTTGTATGCTAATGAGCTTTTGATTAACTACCTCCTTAATTTCCCTTCACAAGGAGGGAGGGAATAGGAGGTTTGTAGCGCGCGCCACCACGGTCACTCTTCACCCGTCTAACTTCAAACCCAGCCTCTGAGGTGATGGATTCAGTCGGCTTGTAGCCACACAAGGCTAATGCTAAGATAATTTATTTATCATGAGGTGTGTGTGTGTGTGTGAGGCCGGGAATATAAGTCATCCTGAAGTCCCAGTCTGTCATAGTGACACACAATGTCAAAACAAAGGCTTGTGGGAGGAGCTTATGTGATAATATGGCACATGATTAATGAGGAGAAATGGAGGCTTACAGATGATTTACCATGTACCTCCACTAAGGATTAGAGTTGCATGAATTCAAAATGCTTAAAGCTACACTGAATTCCCCTGCACTCCACACAGCACGGGTCTGATTGATGAAGCACTATACTATTTATGCAAACACCTGAGAAACACACTGCACATCTCATCAATAGAATATTACTCTGCTCTGCTGAGACTATCGATTCACTCCTTATGTTTTCCACATCAAAACAAAACTCATGCCCTATTGAAGCCAGTTATAGTTTCATTAACACATATATATATAAGTGGATGTCATCTCATGGCTTAATTGTGTCATAATTCCCCGTATAACTGATCTCTACTACTTTCTGAAATTTCACAGGAAAAATATTTCTTGAATGTGGTATTAAGGCCATCAATTATAAGTCAGCTAACAAGGGGTCATAACAGCTGATTGCCTGTGAAATAGAATAATTACACTAAAGTTTTGTCCATGAGGTTGCACTTAAACTCCTGTAAACCTGCTTGAGAACAATAAACTTTTATCGCCTGGGTATAATGTGTAGTAAAAACAGGTCCAAGGCATCAATACGACTCATCAATAGACAACCACGCCCTGCCTCGTACTGGAGGCGTGAGCTGTTTATATAAATACCATACACAAAATTGGTAATTTAAGCAGATTACTGGATAAACTGAGTTTGGTGACGTGAGGAGGAAGTGGGGTCTCACATTGGTCATAAAAAAGAAAATATCAACGTGAGGACAAATTGAGACCAAAGCTTGTAGCTGGTACGTAGACAATCTCTGTCAGGAATTTGTGGTATAATTGCAACGTTTATAGAGGGAAAAAAACGAGTGGAATAGATAAATGACATTATGCAGAGGAGCCTTAAGCTCATACGCATGAATGATTCATGCAAGACAAAAGATGTATGGATTGGCCAATTATTCAGCATGTGAGGACTTTGCCGGTCTCATGGTATGATCAGTTGTGGGGGGTCGTATTGTCATGATGTCATGGTGTTACATGGGACTGATTTCAAATCTTCTCGAGCACGTGTCAAACACAAGACACCAAATGTGGCCAATCAGCCAACAGCCAATCAGAGGCTACGCAGGCCACGATCTGTCTGAAAACTCAGAGGTGAACTCCAGGTGCGTTTCCTGTTCCGGGTGTCTTTGACTTCAGCAATGGGTGAGAAAGGAGCTACTTGCTAAGAGGGCGGGAAAGACGAGGAGAATATTCTCAAATCAATCAATATCTCAGCCAGCAGCCAGCGATCGACCAGCAATCAGAGACAGAGACGATCAGCTACATAAATTATAACATACGTTATTATTATTAGGGCCCGAGCCGTACTGTGGAGGGCTAGGACGGTCGTGTTATTATTACTACTAGTATTATTACTAGTATTATTATTAGATGTAGTAGTAGTAGGAGTAGATGTAGTATTTTGTGTATTTGTGTTTAGTTTGTTGACTCCTTGGCACTGAATGTAAACTAGGGTGAGCTGGGATTTTGAATCTGTGCCAGACCTGCTACATCAGTGTAGCAGGTCAACACACTTGTCCTTCAGATGTGAAATCCAATTTAGAGAAAGGGCGTATGTGCGTAATATCAAATTACATTTTAAATGAAGGTTAGTGCTGATTAGAGGTTTTCACTGGAACGGCGAACTTCAGTTATTGTGGCCATGATGGAGTGTGAGGGTAGAAATATGTCAGCAAGAGTGAAAGATCAAAGTCAAGACAAAGGAAAGAAAGAGAGAGACAGAGAGAGCAAATGCATGTGCGCGCGCACACACACACACACACACACACACATATACATACATACAGTATATCCATGTATACAGTACATACAGTATCTGTTGTGAAGATTTAGATGGCAGTTTGTTTCACGGAAAAACAAGCAATGATTTTAAAGAAACTGAGAGCTATAAGTCAGGTTTATGAAAAAACACACACACACACACACACATACAGAGTATGTGTCTCCATATCTTTTTCCCACTCTAGGCTGTGAGAAGTAGAAAGAGGGGGCTCGTTAAAAGCGGAACCATTAACACAGTCTAGACTGTGCATCTGTCAGTGCGACTGGAGGGAAGAATACAGCGCGACACCATGCTCCAATAAAACATTGCCACTTTCTTTCAACAGGTTATATACAAAACAAAGCACATTAAATGCCACAATAATGGTGCATAATGCAGGAGTATGAGACAGTTGTAAGGAAACAAGTGGTGAACGACAGTTGCTTCATGGAAAGATGCACAGTGTGGGGCTGAGCTCTGAGCTGTTTGTCCAAAGGCTCGGTCATACTGTGTCTTCTTTGTTTTGCTGCAGTTGAATAGTGGCTGACAGAAATGTTGGGCTGCATTACGATCAAATCACATTACACTTACATTTAATTACATTAAACACATCACATTTGTCATCTCGTACCATCAGAAAAGACCTGCTGGGGACTTATTCTACCCCAGGTCCTCACACCGACAGTCAAACTGCCTTCACGTAAGGAAAGAGCTATGTCTGTGTCAAATCCTGTGATCGTCACTGTTGACATATTTCCACGTGTCCTGTAAGTAAGCATGGTTCTTAAGTGATACATCCACTAGACAGCAGTGCAGAAAGAGTGTTTCAGACAACACACAGGTGTTGATATATGACTTAACCCTCACAAGCTGCCAAGAAACCGGTGGATTCAGCCCATCAGCAATGTCCCCACTCTGTTTGCTTGTGGACTTGTCGATTCAAACGTTTCCATAAATTATAAGCATATATACAAGCAGAAAGTCTTATGAATGGATTTTTCTAATAGCATAAGAATGATAGCGGCAGATGCAGTCACTGAGATGTAACAGGGTTTCAGTAGTTTACATGAACAAGTTAAGAAGCCTTTAAAACCTTTTCTGATTCGATCTTGCAAAACATCCTTTCAGTACAAGTTTCTTTTTATATTACAAAAAAGAGGTTTTAATCTGATCACTGTATTGTCAACATGATACTGTCCTTAAAGCTATTAACCTTATCCTAAACATTTTGTCAGATTTGGTGGAATTAATACCATAAAATACATCAGTATGTCTTTCAAGTGCACTACGGGCAGGACCATAGTATTGTGCATACGAGAACATATAGGTTATCATAAAAATTCTGAGGTTGCACCTGTGCTTCTCCTGGTATGACAAGTCAAATATCTTGTTTTGTTATTGTTATTATGCATAATCTCTACTGAAGCTGGGGAAACACTAGGAAAAGCAATCACCTCCACATGACACCCTCAGAGAGTAAAAACATATCGACCTGCAATCAATTGTAACCTTCCAAATGCCAGAATAACGAATTGAACAGAAGAACGGAACTGACAAAAAAAAAGCCAGACTCACACTGTAGCTGTTGCTGGATAGGTGTTTTTCTCTGTGTGATTGTTATGTATTGTACATAGTAAATAAGAAAGCAGGTTTGCTGTAACCAGTTATTTCAACTTCTAAACGAGAATACTGGACTGATTTAATACATAAGACATTTCTAAAAACAATGGACTCACAATAAGTTTCCCTTTTATAGTAATTGAACAGCATGTTTCTAAAATCCATGTTTTTTAAAAAAGAACTTGATAAAGAATTGTGTGCATATGTGCGAACACGATGCAATGCACATTTGGTATCACTTCATACAGTTGTGGTCAAAAGTTTACATACACTTGTTAAGAACATAATGTCATGGCTCTCTTGAGTTTCCCTTTATTTCTACAACTCTGTCCATGGAGATGCAAAACACGCTTGACTGTTGACACTGACACCTGTGTTCCAGCAGCTTCTACTTCTTGGCAGATCTGCTTTTTGGTGGTTCTCGGTTGACTCTTCACCATCCTGACCAGTTTTCTCTCAGCAGCAGGTGATAGCTTGCGTTTTCTTCCTGATCGTGGCAGTGGCAAAACAGTGCCATGCACTTTATACTTACAAACAATTGTTTGCACTGTTGCGCTTTTGATCTGCAGCTGCTTTGAAATGGCTCCAAGTGACTTTCCTGACTTGTTCAAGTCAATGATTCGCTTTTTCAGATCCATGCTGAGCTCCTTTGACTTTCCCATTGTAGCGTTTGTGGGCATTTGTATCCAATGAGCCTTATTTAAATGGGCCAGCTGTAGTCACTCATAATCACTCACAATAAGTTAAGAGGCTTGCTATGAAGCTCATTTCATTGACACAACTTTCTAACTCACCAAAATTGCTAAATAATGTTGCTGTATGTATATTTTTGACCCAGCAGATTTTGTCACTTTTTCTGTTAGCCCATAATAAAGTCATAAAAGAACCAAACTTCATGAATGTTTTTTGTGACAAAGAAGTATCTGTTCCAATCACTCTATCAGAGAAAAATCAGAGTTGTAGCAATAACGGGAAACTCAAGAGAGCCATGACAATATGTTCTTAACAAGTGTATGTAAACTTTTGACCACAACTGTATGTCCACTATGTGGTTATAAAGAGCGCACACAAAATATTGTGTGGTTGTGTATCACATGTCTTCAGGCCAGAGTTTTATTAAACGTGAAGACTGGGGCAAATTAAAAATATATATATTTATATATTTATGTAACCACAACTTCCCGTTACACAGGGAAAGTGTATTAAGTGGATCTGGTCAACCATTTAGGAGAAGAAAATAAAAATGTCATTTCCTGTTGTCTGTAGGTGACTTTATGACTGTACTTAAATATTGGCACGTAAAGATATTCTGACTGGGGATTTTATTAAGCATGAAATTAAGAGGAGCTTGGACTATGTATTCTTGAATTTAGAAAACTTCCTGTTCCATTGCCAATCTTTAAAAAAAAACTGTGTTTTTAAGTAGTGATACTGATACAGAGTCTGATACCAGTACTTTTGAAAAATTAGTAACATAATGCTGTAAATGATGACTGCTGTTGTGAGTTGGCCTGGGTCAGACAGGACCCTTTGAAAAATACATTTATCTATCTATATTATATCATCTATCTCTCAGTTTGTCAGACATCTGAGAAAGTATACAAATATAGGAACAAACAATTTTTTCTTCTACAAAGACGATAAAACGCAGCCTTAGCACTACTAAGACAACAGTGTTAGTTTCATAATAAGCCAGAAAAACTCGTAATTAAATGTTTTCAGTGTTATCAAGGAAATAGCCTCATTTATGTCACTCTATTAATGAAACGATATGGCATTTTCTCTGTGTAACTTGTGGAGTTGGTTCTCTCTAATCACCACTTAGAGGCTGTGATATAAATAATTGTATATTTGTTGGGGGTTGGGGGTTCTCATTAATTGGGTATTTCTCATTTGGGCCTCTGAGGTTACTCTGTGAAAGTCATCATTCTAGGTACCACTTTTTTTCCATTTTGTGTCTGTTGTGTTTTTTTGTGTATTTCTGTATTCTGTATACTATACTCCTTAAAGGATCAATACACTTTAACTTATTACTGATATAAATCAAGGTAAAGACGTGTGTGGTTAATGAGATGCCAAAAGAATCAGCAAGCTAAGCAGAACAATGCACATGACGGCCTGAGATGATGGGCCTATAATGTAAGAGGAGACACACACACACACACACACACACACACACAGAGAGAGAGAGATGACCTTTTACTGTTCATTTGTAAAGTGACATTAAACTGTGTAACTTTGTATCTTATATCGTTATATAGTGGTCCAGCTGGTCACTGTAAATATTATGGTAAAATGTCCTGAGAAGTGTCTTGATATGACCTGTTACAATAAGACCCTGAAAAAAGACAGCATACGAATGTGTTTTAGTGCAATAGCATGAATAGTATGTTTGTGAATCTGTGTTGTGGATAGTGAGTGAAATTCATCAAAGGGCAACAGAGGCTTTCCAGAAAAAGAACATGTACTCCAGAGAGTAAAGCCAGATAAGACCAGTTTCACTCAAAGATCAAATCTCACACACACACACACACACGCACACACACGCACGCCAACCAAAAACTTGCAACGCAAGGTCACTGAAGTTTTGCATGCCAAAAAAAGGAAGGGACAGAGACAGGTGAAAAGAGAGAGAGAGAGATGGAGAGAAAATGGGAGCGTGAAAGAGAGAGATGAAGTGAGAGAATGGGGGGGGTGGGGTGGGGGGGGGACCATCTGGGAAATTACGACTTGTGCTGCCGCTGCTTCAAGCATGAAATTGAAGCCGTCTGAAAATACAACTGACTGAATCCTTTCAGTTCATATTCCAAAATAATGAACTTACACAACCTACTATCCTCCATGATATCATATGGAAACCTGACGATTGTCTCTGCACACATACACATACAACTAAAATCCCACCTCAGTACATGAGAGCAGGTTGGCAGTGGGGAGGTTAAAGTTCAGGGTTCAAACATATGTCACTAATGGGCAGATGGTCTCAGTGGATTTAGACTGATGTCTTGGCCTACAGTACATGTGACTGTCCAAATTCACCTGTCCCTCAGTTGAAAAAAAAAAATCACTTTTATAACAGTGAAATCAGTTTTCCATAAAACTTTTTCTTCCAAAAATGGGTTAGCGTAACATAAAATGCTGCCATATAAACAGACATGCAATTATGTACTTAATGTCATGGAGTCTCAAGCCACTTGTGAATAGTGGAATAGTGCTTTGAGCTAAACGCAAAATTTTTCATTCTAAATGGTTCATAGTTGCAATGCGAACATTAACGGGTATAATCTGTCATTATGTCAACTAAGTTTCATGTTATAGTTTATAATAAAAAAAGAATAATTAATTTTGTCATTAGCCATTTCCTTATTGCAAATTATGACAGAAGAAGAGTGTAGCCTCCCTATAGTACACTGTATGCAAATTAAAGAGTCTCATATATATATATATCATATATAGTTTTAATACATGTATGACTAAGCAGCAGCAGCTGTTCTCAAGCTGTCTCACTGCTGACTTTCTCTTCATGGTGGTGCTACAGTTACCATATAAAAGAGAAAGTTAAGAAGTCAATAGTGAATTGATACAAGCTTTTACAGAACCCAGCTAATGAAAGTGTGGGGGAGGTCATGCTGTGATGAGTCTTTGACAGTTTGTGTGTGCGGAATGAAATAATCATAATAATATTTGGTAAGTTGGTGAAAAGGATCTAATTAGATGATCAGGAAGACGTGCTGAAAGCAATAGTATTTATTGAGTTTATTCTACTGATGGTGTGACTGATTTTTAGAGGCAAATATAATAATGATAGTTTGACGGCAGATGCACCACTGACTTCAGAGCTGTAGAAACTGTCAAACTGAACGTCTACATCAAAGTCATAAAGACTTTAAAATCAATAAAGATTAATCTGATCATCAACCCCAGCAATTATCTGAGAAACACCACAACATGTCAATTAACTTTAACAATAATATTCAATGGTTTATAACAAATAGGTGCAATTAGCGTATAAACATTTACATATTTGCATTTAAATCACAGATGACTGGAGTTGCAGAGTTGGTCAGTGGTTTGGTTTAAATGATTACCACATAGAAATAGTGACATTCTGTGCTTCCTCTGTGTAATGCTGCTCCTGCACTTAAGGTCGGTGCAGAACATTATGTGCAGACATGCACGCATCTTCATGCATCAACCACCACTCATCTGATTGAGCTTTTTCTCCACAACTCCCTCAAGCCCCAGATTCATTTTCAGCAGTGTAATTACAGACAGCTCCTGAGGAGCCAGCATGTATGTGTGTGTGTGTGTGTGTGTGTGTGTGTGAGCAATGTGTGGAGTTTCAGAGGTGTCACAAGGTCCATAGTTAATCAGCAGTCAACCAGAGGTCCCAGGCATCAGCCCATCAATTCAATCCAAGGAAAATCAATGTAATCAAAGATGTTACTTTAGCTGAACTCAAATCAGAAAATACAGATAGAGCCATAGAGCAGGAAGACACCAAGAGGACAAAGGATGCAATACATGATGTTAGGCTGGCAGGCAGAGGACACGTCGAGGGACGTATACAGTAAATATGATAAAGCCCAGTGTGATATTAACTAGAGGAGAGGAGAGACTATTGTAGATATGGAGGTCAGATCACATTTATAGAGGATGGATAAGGTCCTTACAGCAAGACAGACAAACACAAGGCAAATGGAAATCCTCAATGGTCGAGTGGAGAAACACAACAAACAAAGATGTGTTCGCACAAGGTAATAAAGAGTCAGTGAATTGCGCGGCACCTTTCAGAGATTATGGACTAACTGACCAAATGTCTGTCTGCAGAATATTGTTCCAGGCACAAAGCCACCGAATCACGTTCAGTGTTTCTCTCTGGTTCAGGTTTACTTGTGGTGGTGTGACTCAACTGTCCGGTCACCTTGAGGAAGTCAGCTGGGATTTGCACTGGCTGCCATCTAATGATAAGCGTAAGATAATGGATGCATATATGCCACCGTCACGCCTAAAACAGCATAACGTACGAATTCTCCTTCATGATTTAATTATATATTGATACTAAGGTATTGTGATGTTTTCTGAAAACACACACATCCAAAAGGACATTTACATTCTGCTGCATGCGTACACACAAATGCGCACACAGACACCTCTGAGGATCAATTTAGCTGGGAAAGTTAGGGAAGCTCTCGCTGCGTCCGACCTTCATTAAATATAATGAGACCTAAAGTCCAATAATCTGACAAAATGACGCAGGGATTCCTCGTGTGATGAATACTAAACACAAGCACTGACTCAAGCTTCATACAAACACTTAGCCAGGCGTATACGTGTGGTCTTGGTCTCCCAATCAGACGTATTACTTTGAGAAACTTCAAAGGGCCCTTTGATCACATCTTTCGAAAATCATTTTCCTCATACAAACTGCAAATAAGAGCTCGTCTCCACTCACGGCTCGACGCGAAGTTTAGTGTTCTGTGAGTGATCAGACCCCAGAGGGGAGTACATGCTTTAATACTTAGTAGTGCACAACTAAACAACTGAATGTATATTATATTGGAAATATTTCACATTTTAATGATTTGCTTTGTAAAGAATCAGAGACATGTAGGGTTTTTTTCCATCGTAAATTATTTCTGATTGTTAAAATAAGCAGACATATTTTCCATTATTCTATCATTACTCTACGTATGGAGTGTGTGTTTGTGTGTGTGTGTGTGTGTGTGTGTGTGTAGGTCACAAAACAGTGATGTAAAAAAAAAATCAATGACAAAATCCTATTGTAAACAAATGTTTTAGAAAATCCATGTACTTTTGGGAACGTTTGATTAATTAGAAAATACAACACTATCTCTGTGTTCTTGGGAAAACAATGTCTTAACCAGACGTCTGTAAACAGAATATACAGAATAAGACAGTGTCAGTGTGTCTGTGCGTGTTGACCTTCTGGACATGTGTGTCCATGACCTTCCCTGTGGCACCGTTTGTCTACGTCTGTGATTGTGTGTCCGTACAGCTACTTACTGCAGATTGCATCAGCCTCGTCTGAGCCGTCTGCGCACTCTGGCTCTCCATCACAGCGCCACCTGGCGGGCACACACTGTCCATTCTTACAGGCAAAGTCTGTGGTCGCACACGTCTTCTTTGCTGTGGAGACAAAGGAAATGTTCAGTGTGACGTCTGAAAAGGACCTAAACCAGTGGGTTGTCTGTCAAGTGTAACTGGTAACAGTAGACGTGAGGTGATGACAGGTGTTTACATTGCAATGTAAAGAGTTTACATTGTACACATGCATCTCAATAAATGAGAATAACATGGGAAAGTCAATTTATTTCAATAATTCAATTCAAATCGTGAAACTACCTTCACCACATTATTCGAATTCGAAAACACTGTGTTTCTGTGAATTGCTTTGTTAAACGTCTGGCCGAGTCTCTGCAGAGCTGGCTCTGGTTCTGATCGCCTATGGGCTCCAAAGGTTTGGCGCAGTCGCTTTCAAGGGGAAAATTGAAACACTTGAGTCTGTCATTGAGAGCAGGCAAAAAATCCTTCTCCTTGACAGCGAGACGCACTGAACAAGAGAAAGCACTTGCTTGGCGTGTTAGCAATGCCTCTGCCTCGCCGTGATGAAATATACAGCCGGCGAGGCTGACAAATGGCAATGGAAGTGTGTGTGTTTGCATGTGTGTGTCTGTGTGAGAGTGTGTGTAACTTTGCCTGCTACTATTGCAATTGCTGCGCGTGAGCTTGGTTTCGAACCGAGTGACCGACCTTTAGATTAAACCAGATGAAAACGTATGTTATATCAGTGTTACTATGGGGACGTGAAGTCAGTAAACCACACATCACTTGCATGAGCTCACTGGATGCTGTGATTCACCATTCACAGCAAATCGTATATAAGTAACAGTAATAATAAGGAAATAAATACTTTTGAGGCTGACTTCTAAAAAAGTCTTGGGTTTCCGACAAATTGGCAAACAAACGAGTTTCTCACTATTTCAAATTAAGCTCAAAACGCAAATGTTTGGTAGCAGAATATATTTCATGTGCTTGGAACACAAAAGGGACTGGGCCAACCCTGGCATCAGACTGTTTTCTACACAGTCCTCCTTTGCCTGGCAACAGAAACGATAGCCATCTTATTAGCTCGGCGTTTATGTGTGGAGCCTTGGGTGTCCTACGGAGCACAGCAGAAGACAGTGTAATGACTGACGGCACAAGCGGGAGCCATAATAATGAAGTGCATGCTGGAGGAACTGACTGATTCCAGCTGTGGGGAGCCATGCTTTCTTAATGCCTATCTAAATGCATTATATGATGATAATGTATGGCATGGTCATGGAAAAGAGACACAATCACGGATTCACAGTCTCAACATTCTGAGCGGCAGAAGAAAAAACGCACATGTTAAAGAGATGGTATTGGAGGTTTGGCCCTGGAATAAATGAAAAAGGTTGAGTGCCCTGGGATTACAGAGTACTCAGGGCCAGAGACAAAGGTAAACAGAGAGAGGGGAAAGATCAGGGAACGGACATGAAAGTCAAGCAGGAAGGAGGCCAACGAGCCGGAGTCTAGTGTACTGATTTCAGTCTTCACAAAGGCACAAATCAATCCCCTTCCTTCCGTCCTTCCTCCACGTTAGCATAAATCCCATCTCTTTCTGTTCAGCCTCCTTGTTTTTTCATCTTTTCCTCCATCTCAGCTGATAACACAGGCAGCAGGAGCCACACACACACACACACACACAAACACACACATACACACACACACAATTCACTTAGGCCTCCTCGTATTCTGGGGGCCAAAGGCGCCAACTAGTTTTAACTCTACCAGTAGAGAAAACAGGATTCTTATTAACCTCAGACCTTGTTGAAAAAGTGTGTGGCAATTTGAAACAACCAAGAACACACAATAATGGGAAGAACCATTTGCCGCTTCCACAGTGTAGAGCCACCACAGGAAACAGCATATGATGATGTGTAGTAAAAAGGAAGTTCAATAGAGAGACTGCACTTCAATAAACCGCTACATTAAAAAGCTGCTATTATCCATTTGTAACACCGAGTACGACATCTGGGTGCAATCATACAAGGTTTTCAACCACTAAATCAATAATGACTCGTTTGACTTTTTTCCCTTCTTGTAAAATAACTAAAATATTTTGAAAAGAGACTTTTTATGTCACGAAATAAGTGTTCAAATGTAATTTTTATCTTCTGCTGCAACAGGCAACAGGACCTGACACTGGCAATGAAACCTGCGATTCATATCTAAAAAACTGCTTCAGATACAATAAATACAGAAAATAAAATTCAGAGACATTGCACATATTCCACCAAGGAATATGAGGGATATATACAGATATCATACATCATAAAGTCGGGGGACATTTACACACGCTAAAATAAATGCACCAAAAAAATCTGCACACAAAAGCAAGATTTTACCCTGCCCCTCAAGAACTGCTGATGCACAGACAAACAGCCGCTTACATTTACATTCTGATGCACATAGACTCCTCATATATAAGTGTCATCCATATGGAAGAGCCTGAACCTGCCATATGAGGTATGAGGTATGAGCGTGATGCTGGAGGAGGCAGCATCACGCTCTGCGACCTTACGCACATACCGTGCACATGCACACAGCCTCCCTCCTAGATCTGAAGTACAACATACTAACGTTCTCACATGAAGGTTTCAGCCACAATCGTGAGTCATCAACTTTATACACAATTTATCTGCAGCATCACATTCTCACTTCTTAATCACCACTCCAATTAAGCATGGGATTATTGTGTTTACAGGATGAAGCACTCTTCCTCTAGCAGCATGGGTACGACGACATTTGTTTATTTTGAGAATGGTTTTGTTAATCTTCTCCCAATTATGGTGTCGACATGAATACTATACCTTTACAGGGTGATGCAGGGATAAACCATTAAAACAGTGACCATCATATTTGTGTGTGGTGACTGTGTGGGCGATGCCATGAGACATGTTCAGGATTAACTGTGCCGCTGCTGTCCACCTCTTCTATAGACAAACTGTGCTAATCTTCCACTGACATTCGACTAATGTCGTGCTCTGGGCACCGCCGTGATCAATATGTGAGTAAGATGACCTGCTGAGGTTCGTATGGTGTCTACCACACACACACACACACACACACACACACACACACACAGACCTGCACACAGCCAGGAAAACTCGATTCGAGGCTCTATTGTTCGACGTGGGAACAGGTGAAGGTCAATTGCTTCCTCCACAGTCACTGCTGAAAGAGGAGTGTCACCCCTCATTAAGATCTGTTCACTGCAGCCCCTCACACGTTCTCAAGTCGAAGACCAACATGACAACACATGTTGGTCTTCGCTGGCCAAACCTGATGATTGTACTTGTACGTGTCACCTTTTACCATGGGAGGCGACGCAGGACACAGGACGTGTGATGATCTTTCCCATTTCCGCCCATTTGGAATAGATTTGTCCAAATTCCCACGTGGAATCGCAAACATGCTGATCACATGGAGTCTTATCACTGTGCCCACTGAATCTCACATAGCTGTAAATTAAAGGCTGCACTATGGTGTCATCTCTTTCTTTCCTACACCAGAATGATCAATCAATCAATTAATCCCATAATTGCTCTTTTAGCATATTGCTGAAGAAAATACCTCTCAACTGCAACTTTAATCAGTGGCCTTACTGTGGTCATCACAGGTGAATGAATACAGCATTTGCATGAATGTATGCTCCCAGGTGTGTATATGGAAGTGAGCCAGGAGCAGATAGCACAAAGGCGTGAAGGACAGCTGCAGGCCAGACAGCTCACCTGATCAAACACACACATATATGTTATGCTCCTCGCAGTACATCAAACACCACCTACTGGCTCAAAGGAGCTTGTTAATATTAATGATCCCAGTCTGGACACAGGAGAGTCGAGGCCGATAAGGCAAGATGGAGACTCCAGATTTTTTTTTTAAGATAAAAACTCCAGTGCATCGTTATTGAGGTGAGCTGAGCTGCAGCTGGAGCACAGACGTGTGGTTGACAGCTGCATGACGTGGTGAAGAGGGACCCACCTGAGGCTCCGGAGTTGAAGATGAAAGAGATGGTGGAAAACTTTATGAAAACTGGGATCCTGCCATCTTACATTTACTCCTTCACTGTAAACACACTGAGTCTGTACGCTGCGTTTACCATCGGCAAAACGCACAGCTGTTAATGACCATGTTGATTTTGGACATGATATTATGTGTTTTTTATATTATGCATGTACTTCCTCTAATGCAACAATTACTGTTTTAGTGTTTGTACACAAAATTATAAATGATCAGTCTACCACTTATTCTAACTTATAGAATTTATGAAAATGTTTTATTCTTGAGTTTATTTTACCCGTTCAATATCTCTCGAGGGGCAATGTCAACTCCTTCCCTTTCCGTCTACTCGCAAAATAGTGCGAGCAGGTTCGGCCATGTTTCAGAGAAATAAAAAGCTGCGTCTTATCTTGACAAATTAAGAACAAGACAGTCGACAGCAAACACATCTCCCGGAGATCATATCCAAAGGGCCCGATTCAAATGGAAAGACAAAGCGAGGAAGACACTTTGAGACTTGTCAGATCCTACTTATAAAATCATGAATTCATTATCGACTTTACAAAGGCTGATCCGTCTTCTGTGTGCTCATAAGTCTGCTAATACCTCTGGTATCGGTTCACTCGTTTTAAGATAACAGATTGCTCCACTTTTTGCCGTCGCCGAAACTTTCGAGTGTGTTTGTGCAGAGCACTCGTACGAATTACTCTGCTGTGATGCAAATTAACAGGAGCTGATGAAAGATGCCGTGGTGCGGAATAGCAATGGCAGTTTTCAATTATTCTACTATTAACATTCAGGTTGCTGTTGAAACGCCGTGGCCCAATTTCATGAATACATACACCCAACGAATCAACACAAGGATCCTCCCTGTAGACTCTCTTTGCTCAGTGGTTAGAAATACTAACGACACGCTGTCATTGGAAGAGAGTCGACGGTTTATCCATGCTACTTAATTACTATTACTAATAGCTAAACTTCTAGAGATTACACAGGCTGAGCAGTTAAAGGCGTCATCGAAAACTTGTACGTGGAATACTTACGTAGAATTATAAAGCGAACACGCTTGTTTACTACCAAAAAATATAATTAATTTTCTTATACTTTACAGTGAGCATGAAATTAAAAAGTAATATTGTAACCTACAAAACGCAGACTCATATGCAGTATTTGTCAAAGTAAATTTTTTTTGCACACATCGTCACAGGCCGATGCATAAACATGTAACAGCACTTCCACAATCTCAAAAGTGTGTTACCTCGCTAAGAGAGGCGGCAATTTGAGCACATTTGCGAAAAACGGAAATAACTCAGGCACTTTACCCCGACTACCTCAAGTGTCTCTATGATGATACGATGCACTTAAAATGACTTTATACTCCACGATGCCACAGGTCTGCCTCATTCTCTCACGTCTCCCTAAGCTCTTTGCTTATTTTGGACGTTAAGTCTGATATTCGCATTTCTCTACTCTGACACTAAAAGTATCTAGGAGGACTCTGTGGAGTATGTTTTATGCGTCTGTGAGGTTACATTACCTGGCAGTTTAGGCAATTACCAGTGATCTGGCCCGTCCTTGTTTTTCTCATTAATATGGATGAAGAGCAGAATTACACTGGGCAAATCATACCACCGTCCCTCCGGCTTTGTTTCATTGTTCGATCCCTGAATGTTAATGCGGAGCGCTGTCTCCATCAGCTACATGGCAAAACCTCCCAAATCCTGTCACATCCCTACTCACGCCCAACCCCCCCACCCCCGCCCCCCAACATGAGCAGGCCATTGCAGCTCCAGAGATGCAACAGACAATAGACAGAGTAAGAAAGCAAAGACATGGGACCACAATCAGCGATCAAAGACCGAATCAGATACAAATCAGTTGTAATGG